>SJYT01082525.1:0-18857 GCA_006410635.1 Cephalophus harveyi
CTTGGACTGCAAGGAGATCCAACCGGTCCATTCTGAAGGAGATCAACCCTGGGATTTCTTTGGAAGGAATGATGCTAAAGCTGAAACTCCAGTACTTTGGCTACCTCATGAGAAGAGCTGACTCATTGAAAAAGACTCTGATGCTGGGAGGGGTTGAGGGCAGGAGGAGAAGGGGACGACTGAGGTTGAGATGGCTGGATGGCATCACAGACTCGATGGACGTGAGTCTGAGTGAACTCCTGGAGTAGGTGGTGGACAGGGAGGCCTGGCGTGCTGAGATTCATGGGGTCGCAAAGAGTCGGACACAACTGAGCGACTGAACTGAACTGAACTGAACTGACTGAAAAAAACAAAAGATCTATATATAGAAAACTATAAAACACTGATGAAAGAAATCAAAGATGACACAAATAGATGGAGAAATAAACAATGGTCATAGATGGAAGGATCAATATAGTGGAAATGATTATACTACCCTAAGCAATCTATACATTCAGTNAACTGAGCGACTGAACTGAACTGAACTGAACTGACTGAAAAAAACAAAAGATCTATATATAGAAAACTATAAAACACTGATGAAAGAAATCAAAGATGACACAAATAGATGGAGAAATAAACAATGGTCATAGATGGAAGGATCAATATAGTGGAAATGATTATACTACCCTAAGCAATCTATACATTCAGTGCAATCCCTATCAAGCTACCAATGGTATTTTTTAGAGAATTAGAACAAAAAATTTCACAATTTTTATGGAAATACAAAAAATATCAAATAACCAAAGCAATCTTGAGAAGAATAATGGACCTGGAGGAATCCACCTGCCTGACTTCTGACTATAGTACAAAGCTACATCATCAAGACAGTGTGGTACTGGCACAAAGACAGAAATATTGATCAATGGAACAAAATAGAAAGACCAGAGATCAACCCACGCACCTATGGACACCTTTTCTTTGACAAGGGAGGTAAGAATATACAATGGAGAAAAGACAATATCTTTAACAAGTGATGCTGGGGAAACTGGTCAACCACTTCTAAAAAAAAAATGAAACTTGAACACTTTCTAACACCATACACAAAAATAAACTCAAAATGAATTATAGATATAAATATAAATCCAGAAACTATAAAACTCCTGAGGAAAACATAGGCAAAACACTCTGACATAAATCACAGAAAGATCCTCTGTGACCTAGTTCCCACAGTAATGGAAATAAAAGCAAAAAAAAAAAAAAAAGCAAATGGGACCTAATTAAACTTAAAAGCTTTTACACAACGAAGGAAACTATCAGCAAGGTGAAAAGACAGCCTTCAGAATGGGAGAAAATAATAGCCATCCAAGCAACTGACAAAGGATTAATCTTAAAAATATACAAGCAGCTCATGCAGCTCAATTCCAGAAACATAAATGACCCAATCAAAAATGGGCCAAAGAAGTAAACAGCCATTTCTCCAAAGAAGACATACAGATGGCTAACAAACACAAGAAAAGATGCTCAACATCACTCATTATTAGAGAAATGCAAGTCAAAACCACAATGAGGTACCATCTCACACCTGTCAAAATGGCTGTGATCCAAAAGTCTACAAAAATAAATGCTGGAGAGGGTGCAGAGAAAAGGAACCCCCTTACACTGTTAACGGGAATGCCAACTAGTACAGCCACTATGGAGAATAGTGTGGAGATCCCTTAAAAAACTGGAAATAGAACTGCCATACGACCCAGCAATCCCACTGCTAGGCATACACACCAAGGAAATCAGAATTGAAAGAGACACATGTATCCCAATGTTCATCACAACACTGTTACAATAGCCTGGACATGGAAGCTACCTAGATGTTCATTGGCAGACAAATGGATAAGAAAGCTGTGGTACATATACAGAATGGAATATTACTCAGCCATTAAAAAGAATACATTTGAATCAGTTCTAATGAGGTGGATGAAACTGGAGCTTATTATACAGAGTGAAGTAAGTCAGAAAGAAAAACACCATTATAGTATATTAAAACATATATATATGGAATTTAGAAAGATGGTAAGGATGATCCTGTATGCAAGACAGCAAAAGAGACACAGATATAAATAAGAGACTTGGACTCTGGGAGAAGGTGAGGGTGGGATTATTTGAGAGAATAGCATTGAAAAATGTATATTACCATAGGTGCAATAGATCCCCAGTCCAAGTTTGATGCATGAGACAGGGTGCTCAGGGCTGGTGCACTGGGATGACTCCGAAGGATGGGATGGGGAGGCAGGTGGTAGGGGAGTTCAGGTTGTGGAATACATGTATACCCATGGCTGATTCATGTCAATGTATTGCAAAAACCACTACAAATTGTAAAGCAATTAGCATCCAATTAAAATAAATAAAGTAATTTTTTTTAAAAAAGGATGAAAAGAAAAAACTCTCTGTAAGCTTTCTTGGTCAGATGCTGAACTTAATAAAGACTTCACAGGCATTATAAATATGCCCCAAAGATTGAAGATGGTGAACTTAATAAAGCCTTCACAGACATTATAAATATGCTCAAAATATTAAAGAAAAACTTGCACAAAGAAGTAATGGAAGCTATGATGGCAATGTCTTATCAAATAGAGAATATAAGTAAATAGATATAAATTGTACATAATGGAAAATCTGAAGTTGCAAAATATAAAAATATAAATGAATAATTCATTAGTGGGTATCAATATTAGATTTTAAATGGTAATTAGATAATGTGCAAACTAGAAGCTATATCAATTATTGTTATTTAGTCGCTCAGTTGTGTCAGAGTCTTTGTGACTCCATGGACTACAGCACACCAAGCTTCCATATCTTTCACCATCTTCCAGAGCTTGGTCAAACTCATGTCCTTTGAGTCAGTGATGTCATCCAACTGTCTCATCCTCTATCGACCCCTTGTCCTCCTGCTTTCAATCTTTCCAACATCAGGGTCTTTTCTAATGAGTTGGCTCTTTATAGCATAGCTCTTCCCATCGTGTGGTCAAAATATTGGAGCTTCAGCTTCAATATCAGTCCTTCCAATGAATATTCAGGACTGATTTCCTTTAAGATTGACTGGTTTGATCTCCTTACAGTCCAACGGACTCTCAAGAGTCTTCTCCAACACCACAGTTCAAAAGCATCCGTTCTACAGCACTCAGGCTTCTTTACGGTCCAACTGTCACATCCATACATGACCACAGGAAAAATTATAGCTTTGACTATATGGACAAAATAATGTGTTGGCAAAGTAATGTGTCTGCTTTTTAACATGTTCATCATAGCTTTTCTTTCACGGAGCAAGCATCTTTTAATTTCATGGTTGAAATCACCATCTGCAGTGATTTTGGAGTCCAAGAAAATAAAGTCTCCCAATGTTTCCTCATCTATTTTCCATGAAGTGATCAATATTCAGTTTTAAGCCAGCTTTTTCACTCTCTTCTACTGTCATCAAAGACTCTTTAGTTCATGGTCTATTTTTGACATGAGTTTGGTATCATCTGTGTATCTAAAGTTACTGATATTTCTTCTGGAAATCTTGATTCTATCTTGTGCTTCATCCATCCTGGCATTTCACGTGATGTACCCTGCATATAAGTTAAATAAGCCATGTGACAATATACAGCCTTGGCATACTCCTTTCCCAATTTGGAACCAGTCTGTTGTTCCATGTCTGGTTCTAACTGTTGCTTCTTGACTTGAATACAGTGTTACACAGGAGGCAAGTAAGGTGGTCTGATATTCCCATCTCTTGAATAATTTTCCAAAGTTTGTTGTGATTCACACAAAGGCTTTAGTGTAGTCAATGAAGAAGAAATCAATATTTTTCTGGAATTCCATAGCTTTTTCTATGATCCACTGGATGCTGGCAATTTGATCTGTGGCTTCTCTGCCTTTTCTAAATTCAGCTTGAACATCTGGAAGTTCTTGGTTCACTTATTATTAAAGCCTATTTGGAGAATTTTGAGCATTACTTTGCTAGCATATAAAATGAGTGCAATTGTGTAGTTGTCTGAACATTCTTTGGCACTACCGTTGGGATTGAAATGAACACTGATCTCTTCCAGTCCTGTGGCCACTGCTGAGTTTTCCACATTTGCTGACATATTAGGTGCAACACTTTCACAGATACATCTTTTAGGAATTGAAATAGCTCAGCTGGAATTCCATCACCTGCACTAGCTTTGTTAGTAGTGATGCTTCCTAAGGTCCACTTAACTTAACATTCCAGGATGTCTGGCTCCAGATGAGTGATAAAACCACTGTGGTTATATTGGGAGGGATTAGGGGCAGGAGGAGAAGGGGACGACAGAGGATGAGATGGCTGGATGGCATCACTGACTCGATGGACGCGAGTCTGAGTGAACTCCGGGAGTTGGTGACAGACAGGGAGGCCTGGCATGCTGTAATTCATGGGGTCGCAAAGAGTCGGACATGACTGAGTGACTGAACTGAACTGAAGATCACTTTTTGTATATTTGCCACCTCTTCTCAATATCTTTTGCTTCTTTTAGGTCCGTACCATTTATGTCCTTTATTTTGTCTATCTTTGCATGAAATATTCCCTTGGTATCTCCAATTTTCTTGTAGAAATCTCTAGTTTTTTCCATTGTATTGTTTTCCTCTATTTCTTTGCATTGATCACTGAGGAAGGCTTTCTTATCTCTCCTTGCTACTCTTTGCCACTTTGCATTCAGATGAATTCTCCTTTTCTCAGCTATATGTTAGGCCTCAGACAACTATTTTGCCTTTTTGCATTTATTTTTCTTAGGTGTGGTTTTAATCACCCCCTCCTGTACAATGTCATGAACCTCAGTTCATAGTTCTTCAGGTATTCTGTTTATCAGATCTAATCCCTTGAATCTATTTGTCACTTCCATTGTATAATCAATCATAAGGGATTTGATTAGGTCATACCTTGTGTCCTAGTGTTTTTCCTTGCTTTCTTCAATTTAAGTCTGAATTTGGCAATAAGGAATTCAAGACCTGAGTCACAGTCAGCTCCCAGTCTTGTTTTCTCCTACTCTTTAGAGCTTCTCCATCTTTGGCTGCAAAGAATATAATCAGTCTTATTTCAGTATTGACCATCTGGTGATGTTCATGTTTATAGTGATCGCTTGTGTTGTTCAAAGAGGGTATTTTCTAATGACCAGTGTATTCTCCTGGCAAAACTCTGTTAGCCTTTTCTCTGCTTCATTTTGTACTCCAAGGCCAAACTTGCCTGTTATTCTAGGTATGTCTTGACTTCTGACTTTTTCATACAGTGCCCTAAGATGTAAAGGACATCTTGTTTTGGTGTTAGGTCTAAAATGTTTTGTAGGTCTTCATAGAACTTTTCAACTTCAGCTTCTTTGGCATTAGTGTTTGGGGCATAGCCTTAGATTACCATGATATTGAATGCTTTGTCTTGGAAATGAACAGAGATCATTCAATAGTTTTTGAGATTGTACTCAAATAATGCATTTCAGACTCGTCTGCTGACTATGAGGGCTACTCTATTCATTCTTAGTGTTTCTTGACCCCAGTTGTAGATATAATGGTCATCCGAATGAAATTTACCCATTCCAGTCCATTTTAGTTCACTGATTCTTAAAATGTAGATGTTCACTCTTGCCATCTCCTGTTTGACCACATCCAATTTACCTTGATTCATGGACCTAACATTCCAGATTCCTATGTGATATTGTTCTCTCGGTATCAGACTTTACTTCCACCATCAGACACATCCAATTCAACAAAACAGAAAAAATAAATAAATTGAACAATGACTCTTAGAAAAGAAAGGCAACATTAAATAGTACAACACACTAGTGATACAAGTAGAAGAAGAGAAGAGTAAAAAGGGACAAGAATTTTTAAGGAAAAATGGCAAGAAACTTCCAAACTTTGATAAAAGCATTCATCTATTCATTCAAGAAGCTTAATAAACAAGTAGAATATACCTAAATGGATCAACACTCTACATATTATAATAAAAATATTGAAAGACAAAGAGAGAATCTTGAAAACAGTGAGAGAAAAACAGTTCATCATGTACAAGGAAACTTTCTAATTAGAAACAATAAAAGCTGGAAAGTAGTGGAATGACATATACAAAGTACTAGGGGAAAACAAGAACAATTTGAAAGAAACTGTCAACCAAGATTCATATCTAGAAAGTAAGCATTTAAAAATTAAGCAAAAAATGGTATTGACATAAAGATGAATATGTAGACCAGTGGAGTAGACTTCAGAGCTCAGATATAAATCCTTGTATATATAATCAAATGATTTTTGACAAATGTGACAATATTCAATGAAGAAAAGAACAGTCTCTTCAAGCTTAGGATGCTGGACTTCAACATCTAAAAGAATAAAATTGTGTTCATACTTACACCGTGTACAAAAACTAACTCAAAATTAATCAAAGTCATAACTGTAAAACATATAATGTTAAAGCTCTTAGAAAAAAACAGAGGGAAACCTCATGACATTGGAATTTTCAAGGATTTCCTGGTTGTGATAACAAAACATAGGCAGCAAAAGCAAAATTAAATGGGACTACATCAAATTTAAAAGTTTCTATACAAAGGATATGATCAACAAAGTTCAAGGAAAGCTATGGAATGATGAAAACATTTGAAAACCTACAACTGAATGGACTTCCCTGGTGGCACAGATGGTGAAGAACATACCTGCAATGCAGGTATATTACTGGAATGGGAAGATCCACTGGAGAAGGGTGTGGTTACTCACTTCAGTATTTTTGCTTGGAGAATTTGATGGAACATTTCATTCAACAGCTGAATGCCATTCTTAAGTGCACATGAACTGTTTTAAGGTGACAGCCCAAAATCAAGTCTCCATGCATTTAAAAAGGATTGAAAACACTCAACATATATACTCCCTCACAACAGTAAAATGACATTAGAAATGAACAAATTCATTTTAGAAATTGACAAATATAGGTAAAGTGAACAATATTCTTCTGTATAAACAATGTATCAAATATATAACAAAGTAAAGTAGAATTTTGATATGAACCAAAATGGAGACATAATAAACCAAAACTTTAAGATTCTAAATAATACTTTTAGAAGGAAATTTACAGCTATGAATTTTTCTGTTAAAATTTAGAATTTTTTTTAAATTAACGAACTGATGTTGAATTTTAAGGAAATAGAAAAAAAAACTAAGCCAAACTAAGCAAAGGGAATGAAATAATAAAGAGATTGCTGCTGCTGCTGCTAAGTCGCTTCAGTCGTGTCCGACTCCGTGCGACCCCATAGACGGCAGCCCACCAGGCTCCCCCGTCCCTGGGATTCTCCAGGCAAGAACACTGGAGTGGGTTGCCATTTCCTTCTCCAATGCATGAAAGTGAAAAGTTAAAGTGAAGTCGCTCAGTTGTTTCCGACTCCTAGCGACCCCATGGACTGCAGCCCACCAGGCCCCTCCGTCCATGGGATTTTTCAGGCAAGAGTACTGGAGTCGGTTGCCATTGCCTTCTCTGAATAAAGACATCAGAATGGAAATAAATAATTAAGGATGAAACATGAGACATGAATAACAACCTTAGAGAAATTAAAAGGATTATAAGGGACTACTATGATCAGCACTGTGTAAGCAAATTATGATATTTAGAGGAAATAAATTCTCAGGAGCCACAAACTATGGAAAATGACAAAAAATAAAGAAAATCTGAATAGATCTATATTAAAATAAGAAGTTCCATTAGTAGTAGTAATAGTGCAGTGTTAGTTGCTCAGTTGTGTCCCACTCTTTGTGACCCCATGGACTGTAGCCTGGTATGCTCTTTTGCTCATGTAATTCTCCAGGAAAGGATACTGAAGTGAGTTGTCATTCCTTTCTCCAAGGGATTTTCCCGACCCAGGGATTGAACTCAGGTCTCCTGCATTGCTGGCAAATTCTTTACTATCTGAACCACCAGGGAAGTCCAAGAAATTCCATTAGTAATTTTAAAACACTCCCCACAATTAAAAAACAATGCCCAGATAGTTTCACTGATAAATTCTTCCAGATATTAAAATGATAATTAATTCCATTTTGTTCACAAATTCTTCCAAAAAAAATAGGGTGGTAGAAAACACTCTTCATCTCTTTCTACAGGGCCAATATTACCCTGATATCAAAATCAAATAAAAGATAAACAAGAAAAGGGAATTACAAGCTAGTGTATTTAATGAATAGAGTTACAAGAAATCACGATGAAATACTGCTAAATAAATCAAATCCAGCAACATATAAAGAGATAAAACAGTATGACCAAGCTATTTAGCCAAGAAGAAAGATTAATTTAACATTATAAAAAGTCAATGAGGGGGAGGTCCTAAGATGGCAGAAGAATAGGACGGGTAGACCACTTTCTCCCCCACAAATTCATCAAAAGAACATTTGAAGGTTGAGAAAATTCCACAAAACAACTTCTGAATGCCAGCAGAGGACATCAGTAACCCAGAAAAACAGCCCATTGTCTTCAAAAGGAGGTAGGAAAAAATATAAAAGACAAAAAGAGAGACAAAAGAGGTAGGGACGGAGCTCCCTCCCGGGAAGGGAGTCTTAAAAAAGAGAGAAGTTTCCAAACACCAGGAAACACTCTCACTGCCGAGTCTGTGGCGAGCCTTGGAACCACAGAAGGCAACATAACCCGGAAGAAAAATATGAAATAATTAAAACCCACAGAGTATGTGCCCAACGGTAACTCCCCCAGGGGAGTAGCAGTGCAGACACCAGCATTCCACTAGCAAGCGGGGGCTGGGCAGGGAGGCGCGGGCTGCATTGCTTAGAGTAGGGACTGGGCCTGAATGCCCTGAGGGCAATCTGAAGGAACTAACTTGGGCTAGCAAAACAGACTGTGGGATAGCTACTACGCAAAAAGCCCTAACCTAAGACACTGCCAGGCCTGCTCACAGAACAAAGGACTGAGTAGGGCTAGCTGGCTGCAGACTGGCCCATCCCCTTCTGGAGACAGGCAGGCGAGGACAGCCAGAGCTGGAGGGGGCAATCGTGGCCCCAGAGAGGCATTATCTACCAAACTGCAAGCAGGCTTCTTTGCTAACCAAGACTTCTTGGGATTCTGGATGGTCAACATCTGCCTGAGAAGGTGCCCCGGTTGTACACCCAGAAAACCAAGGGGCAGTGACGGGGAGGCGATAAATCACAGCAACTGTGCTCACCAAACACCTGGTCACCTGAGCTGCTCAGATCTGGGAAGGGCACAAAATGCAGGCCCAACCAAGTCTGTGCCTCTGAGGACTACCCGAGTACCTGAACATGAGCAGCTTAGACCTGGGAGGTGCATACAACCCAGGGCCAGCCTCAGACATTTCCCAGGAGAGGAACCTAGAGCTAAGCATTGTAGACAGGGAAAGCACACACAACGTGAGTGGAGGCAAACCCAGTGTGGCCAAGACATTGAGAACACACGCCAGTGTTATTTGTTTGCAGTGTCCCTCCCTCCTCACAGCATGACTGAACAGTTCAGTCACTCAGTCGTGTCCGACATTTTGCGACCCCATGAATCACAGTACGCCAGGCCTCCCTGTCCATCACCAACTCCCAGAGTTCACTCAGATTCACGTCCATTGAGTCCGTGATGCCATCCAGCCATCTCATCCTCGGTCGTCCCCTTCTCCTCCTGCCCCCAATCCCTCCCAGCATCAGAGTCTTTTCCAATGAGTCAACTCTTCCCATGAGGTGGCCAAAGTACTGGAGTTTCAGCTTTAGCATCATTCCTTCCAAAGTAATCCCAGGGCTGATCTCCTTCAGAATGGACTGGTTGGATCTCCTTGAGTTCAATGGTCTCTCAAGAGTCTTCTCCAACACCACAGTTCAAAAGCATCAATTCTTCGGTGCTCAGCCTTCTTCACAGTCCAACTCTCACATCCATACATGACCACAGGAAAAACCATAGCCTTGACTAGACGGACCCTAAGTTCCATGCCCAGTTCTAACTGTTGCTTCCTGACCTGCATATAGGTTTCTCAAGAGGCAGGTCAGGTGGTCTAGTATTCCCATCTCTCTCAGAATTTTCCACAGTTTCTTGTGATCCACACAGTCAAAGGCTTTGGCATAGTCAATAAAGCAGAACAAGTGAGCCTAAAAATGTGCCCACCACCGCCCCCTTGTGCCAGGGTGGAAATTAGACACTAAAGAGACCAGCAAACAGAAGAAACTAAAACAGAGGGACCCTCCTTGGAAGTGACAGGTGTAATAGACTAAAACTCTGTAGTTAGTACCGACTACATAGTAAGTGGCCTATAGATCTTGAGAAATATAAGCCAGATCAAGGAGCTGTCTGAAAATGACTGACCCCACAAAGCCCACAACAACACCAGAGAAAGTCTTTGATATATTTTTACTATTTTTGCTATCATTCTTTATTTTTCTTTAATTTTAAGTCCTCTATTACTCCTTTAATTTTAATTTTTATAACCTACTATTACTTTGCAAAAAAAAAGAGAGACCACATTTTTTAAAGCAAATGATATATATATATATTATAATTTTGTGATTTTTTTCTGTTAATATTGTATTTTTGAAAATCCAACTTCTACTCTAGACTTTTAATCTTTGCTTTTTGATATTTGTTATCAATTTTGTACCTTTAAGAACCCAATCTTCAATACCCATTTTTACTTGGGAGTGAGATTACTGGCTTGACTGCTCTCTCCCCCTTTGCGCTCTCCTTTTTCTCCACCAGGTTGCCTCTATCTCCTCCCTCCTCCTTCTCTTCTCTACCCAGCTCTGTGAATATCTTTGTGTGTTCCGGACATTGGAAAACACTTAAGGAACTGATTACTGGCTGGATCTGTCTCTCTCCTTTTCATTCCCCACTTTATCTTCCTGGCCACCTCTGTTTCCTTCCTCCCTCTTCTCTTCTTTGTATAACTCTGTGATCATATCTGAGCAGGGCAGACTGTGGAGCACACATAAGGAAGTGATTACTGGCTAGCTTGCTCTCTCTTCTTTTGATTCCACCGCATCGTATCCTGGTCACGTCTATCTCCCTCCTCCCTCTTCTCTTTTCTATGTAACTCTGTGAACCTCTCTGGGTGTCCCTCACTGTGGAGAAACTTTTCATCTTTAACTTAGATGTTTTATCAATGGTGCTGTATAGATGGAGCAGTCTTGAGGCTACTGCAAAAATAAGAGTGAAAACCAGAAGCAGGAGGCTTAAGTCCAAATCGTGATAACACCAGAGAACTCCTGACTCCAGGGAACATTAATTGACAAGAGCTCCTCAAAGGCTTCCATATATGTACTGAAACCAAGCACCACCCAAGGACCAAAAGTCCACAGCAGGACATACCACACAAATTATCCAGCAACACAGGAACACAGCCCTGAGCTTCAATATACAGGCTGCCCAAAATCACTCCAAATCCATTGACATCTCATAACTCATTACTGGACAATTCATTGCACTCCAGAGAGAGGAAATCCAGCTCCACCCACCAGAAAACTGCCAAAAGCTTCCCTAACCAGGAAACCTTGACAAGCTACCAGTACAACACCATGCACAGTGAGGAAAATCCACAATAAAAAGAACTCAAAAAACTGCCAGAATACACAAAGGCTACCCCAAACACAGCAATATAAACAAGATGAAGAGACAGAGGAATACCCAGCAGGTAAAGGAACAAGATAAATGCCTACCAAACCAAACAAAAGAGGAAGAGATAGGAATCTACCTGATAAAGAATTCTGAATAATGATGGTGAAAATGATCCAAAATCTTGAAATCAAAATGGAATCACAGATAAATAGCCTGGAGACTAGGATTGAGAAGAGGCAAGAAAGGTTTAACAAGGACCTAGAAGAAATAAAAAAGAGTCAATATATAATGAATAATGCAATAAACGAGATCAAAATCACTCTGGAGGGAATAAATAGTAGAATAATGGAGGGAGAAGATAGGATTAGTGAGGTAGAAAATAGAATGGTAGAAAAAATGAATCAGAGAGGAAAAAAAGAAAAATGAATTAAAAGAAATTGGGACAATTTCAGAGACCTCTGGGACATGTTAAATGCCCCAACATTCGAATCATAGGAGTCCTGGAAGAAGAAGAAGACAAAAAGAAAGAACATGAGAAAATACTTGGGAGATAATAGTTGAAAATTTCCCTAAAATGGGGAAGGAAATTATTACCCAAGTCCAAGGAACCCAGAGAGTCTGAAATAAGATAAACCCAAGGCAAAACACCTCAAGACACATAGTAATCAAACTAACAAAGATCAAACACAAAGAACAAATATTAAAAGCAACAAGGGAAAAAAGATAATAACACACAAGGGGATTCCCATATGGATAACAGCTGATCTTTCAATTGAAACCCTTCAGAGCAAGAGGGAATGGCAGGACATACTTAAAGTGATGAAAGAAAATAACCTACAGCCAGCCCAGATTACTGTACCCAGCAAAATGAGTTGAATGCCCCAATCAAAAGACACAGACTGGCTGGATGGATACAAAAACAAGACTCCTATATATGTTGTCTACAAGAGACCCACCTTGAAACAAGGGACACATACAGTCTGAAAGTGAAGGGCTGGAAAAAGATACTCCATGCAAAGAGAGACCAAAAGGAAGCAGGAGTAGCAATACACATATGAGACAGACTTTAAAACAAAGGCTGTGAAAAGAGACAAAGATGGACACTACATAATGATCAATGGATCAATCCAAGAAGAATATATAACAATCATAATTATATATGCACCCAACATGGGAGCACAGCAATATGTAAGACAAATCCTAACAAATATGAAAGGGGAAATTTATAATAACACAATAATAGTGGGAGACTTTAATACCCCACTCACACCTATGGATAGATTAACTAAACAGAAAATTAACAAGGAAACACAAACTTTAAATGATACAATAGACCAATTAGACCTAATTGATATCTATAGGGCATTTCATCCCCAAACAATCAATTTCACCTTTTTTTCAAGCACACATGGAACCTCCTTCAGGATAGATCACATCCTGGGCCATAAATCCAGCCTTGGTAAATTCAAAAATATTGAAATCATTCCAAGCATCTTTTCTGACCACAATGCAGTAAGATTAGACCTCAATTCCAGGAGAAAAACTATTAAAAATTCCAACATATGGAGGCTGAACTACACGCTGCTGAATAACCAACAAATCACAGAAGAAATAAAAAAAGAAATCAAAATATGCATAGAAACAAATGAAAATGAAAACACAACAACCCAAAACCTGTGGGACACTGTAAAAGCAAGTGCTGAGGTGAAGGTTCGTAGCAATACAGTCATACCACAAGAAAGAAAAAAAGATCAACTAAATAACCTAACTCTATACTTAAAGCAACTAGAAAAGCAAGAAATGAAGAAGCCCAGGATTAGTAGAAGGAAAGAAATCTTAAAAATTAGGGCAGAAATAAATGCAAAAGAAACAAACGAGACCATAGCATAAATCAACAAAGGCAAAAGCTGGTTCCTTGAGAAGACAAATAAAATTGACAAAACATTAGCCAGTCTCTTCAAGAAACAAAGAGAAAAATCAAATCAATAAAATTAGAAATGAAAATGGAGAGATCACAACAGACAACACAGAAATACAAAGGATCATAAGAGATTACTATCAGCAAGTATATGCCAATATAATGGACAACTTGAAAGAAATGGACAAATTCTTAGAAAAGTACAACTTTCCAAAACTGAACCAGGAAGAAATAGAAAATCTTAACAGAGCCATCACAAGCACAGAAATTGAAACTGTAATCAGAAATCTTCCAGCAAACAATTTTCAGGACCAGACGTCTTCACAGCTGAATTCTACCAAAAATTTAGAGAAGAGCTAACACCTATCCTACTCAAACTCTTCCAGGAAATTGCAGAGGAAGGTAAACTTCCAAACTCATTCTATGAGGCCACCATCACCCTAATACCAAAACTGACAAAGATGCCACACAAAAAAAAGAAAACTAATAGGCCAATATCACTGATGGACATTGATGCAAAAGTCCTTAACAAAATTCTAGGAATCAGAATCTAACAACATATTAAAAAGGTCATACATTATGACCAAGTGGGCTTTATCCCAAGGATGCAAGGATTCTTCAATATCCACAAATCAATCAATGGAATACACCACATCAACAAATTGTAAAATAATAACCATATGATTATCTCAATAGATGCAGAGAAAGCCTTTGAAAAAATGCAATATCCATTTATGATTAAAAAAAAAAAAAAAACCTCCAAAAAGCAGGAATAGAAGGAACATACTTCAACATAATAAAAGCTATATATGACAAACCCGCAGCAAACATTATGCTTAATGGTGAAAAACTGAAAGTATTTTCCGTAAAGTCAGGAACAAGATAAGGATGCCTGCACTCACCACTACTATTCAACATAGTTTTGGAAGTTTTAGCCACAGCAATGGGAGCAAAAAAAGAAATAAAAGGAATCCAAATTTGAAAAGAAGAAGTAAAACTCTCAATGTTTGCAGATGATATGATCCTCTACATAGAAAACCCTAAAGACTCCACAGAAAATTACTAGAGCTAATCAATTAATATAGCAAAGTTGCAGGATATAAAATCAACACACAGAAATCCCTTGCATTCCTATACACTAATAATGAGAAAATAGAAAGAGAAATTAAGGAAACAATTTCATTCACAATTGCAATGAAAAGAATAAAATACTTTGGAATATATCTGCCTAAAGAAACTAAAGACCTATATATAGAAAACTATAAAAGACTGGTGAAAGAAATCAAAGATGACACCAATAGATGGAGAAATATACCATGTTCAAGGATCAGAAGAATCAATATAGTGAAAATGAATATACTACCCAAAGCATTCTATAGATTCAATGGAACCCCTATCAAGATACCAAAGGCATTTTTCACAGAGCTAGCACAAATAATTTCACAATTTGTATGGAAATAAAAAAAACCTCGAATAGCCAAAGCAATCTTGAGAAAGAAACTTGGAACTGGAGGAATCAACCTGCCTGACTTCAGGCTCTACTAACAAAGCCACAGTCATCAAGACAGTATGGTTCTGGCACAAAGTCAGAAATATAGATCAGTGGAACAAAATAGGAAACCCAGAGATAAATCCACGCACCTATGGACACCTTATCTTTGAAAAATGAGGCAAGAATATACAATGGAGAAAAGACAATCTCTTTAACAAGTGGTGCCGGGAAAACTGGTCAACCACTTGTAAAAGAATGGAACTAGAACACTTTTAACACCATACACAAAAATAAACTCAAAATGGATTAAGATCTAAACTTAAGACCAGAAACTATAAAACTCCTAGAGGAGAAGATAGGCAAAACACTCTCCAATATAAATCACAGCAAGAGCCTCTATGACCCACCTACCAGAATACTGGAAATAAAAGCAAAAATAAACAAATGGGACCTAATTAAAATTAAATCTTCTTCACAACAAAGGAAACTATAAGCAAGGTGAAAAGACAGCCTTTAGAATGGGAGAAAATAATAGCAAATGAAGCAACTGACAAAGAATTCATCTCAAAAATATGCAAGCAATTCCTGAAGCTCAATCCCAGAAAGATAAATGACTCAATCAAAAAATGGGTCAAAGAACTAAACAGACATTTCTCCAAAGAAGACATACAGATGGCTAACAAACACATGAAAAGATGCTCCACACCACTCATTATCAGATAAATGAAAATCAGAGCAATCTCACGCCAGTCAGAACTGTCAAAAAGTCTACAAACAATAAATGCTGGAGAGGGTGTGGAGAAAAGGGAACCCTCTTACACTGTTGGTGGGAATGCAAACTAGTGTAGCCACTATGGAGAACAGCATGGAGATTCCTTACAAAACCAGAAACAGTCCTGCCATATGACCCAGCAATCCCACTGCTAGCCATACACACACTGAAAGAGACATGTGTACCCCAATGTTAAGCACAGCACTGTTTACAATAGGTAGGACAGGAAAGGAACCTAGATGTCCACTGACACACCAATGGATAAGAAATCTGTAGTATATATACACAATGGCATATTACTTAGCCATTAAAAAGAATGCATTTGAGTCAGTTTTAAAGAGGTGGATGATACTGGAGCCTATTATATAGAGTGAAGCAAGTCAGAAAGAAAAACACCAATAGAGTATATTAATGCATATGTTTGGAATTTAGAAAGATGGTAATGATAAACCTATATGCAAGATAGCAAAAGAGACACAGATGTAAAGAACAGACTTTTAGACTCTGTGGGAGAGGGTGAGGGTGGGATGATTTGAGAGAACAGCATTGAAACATGTATGTTACCATATGTGAAATAGATGACCAGTTCAAGCTTGATGCATGAAGCAGGGCACTCAGGGCCTGTGCACTGGGATGACCCTGATGGATGGATGGGCAGGGATGTGGGAAGGGGTTCAGGATGGGGGACACATGTACACACACGGTTGATTCATGTCAAAGTATGGCAAAAGCCACTGCAACATTGTAAAGTAATTAGCTTCCAATCAAAATAAATTACTTAAAAATGAGTAGTTAGAAACCTGAATTCCCAATTTAAATTATAAAACTGAATGTTAGGGACAAAAATGTGTCCAGGCCACTGTAAAGGCTTCCTTTCTTGAGTGCATGAAGCCAACACTAGTAGTGATGGGCTTGAGGCCTGAGAGCTACTCTGAAAAAATTTGATTTTATTGCTTTTCTAAGGACTTCATTTTCAATTGCCAACTGTGGCAGCTCCTTATTTTAACTGAACCATGTCAATATTTAAGTAATAAGGATTTGTTTTATTTTTTTCTTCTAATTTAAGAATTATGCATTTAAACAATAATTCCCCTTGCAGATAGCACATCAAATAAGGTTACAAAATTATCAGAAAAAGAAACACAAGGAATAAATGCAAGCATTAGCCTCTACTTAGAAAACTAACAATTAGCTAATGTAAAACACTACTATTTTTAGAAGGTTGACTCTACCTTGGAATGGATTCAATGTGAAAAATAGGACTAATTTGAAAGCAAAAAACAGCCTACTGTAGTCGAATGTTTGCTAGGTTTCATGTAGGTTTTATGCATTATTTTCTTTTAGCAAACGCTGAGAGATTGGCATCATCCCTATTTTACATTTCCTGTTTTCTTCGTTGTCTGACATATCTAAGTTTATTCTCCATCTACTACTCTTCTAATAGAAATTCGGCAAACTGGAAATTTGGTTGAGATAAAAGTCACTATAGATAAAATCATTTGGGTTTCAGAAAGAAAAAGAGATTTCAAATACAGAATGCCAACGCATATATATGGAATTTAGAAAGATGGTAACGATAACCCTATATGAGAGACAGCAGGAGAGACACAGATGTACATATAGAACAGTCTTTTCGACTCTGTGGGAGAGGGAGAGGGTGGGATGATTTTGGAGAATGGCATTGAAACATGTATAATATCATATAAGAAACGAACCTCCAGTCCAGGTTCGATGCATGATACTGGATGCTTGGGGCTGGTGCACTGAGATGACCCAGAGGGATGGTATGGTGAGGGAGACGGGAGGGGGGTTCAGGATGGGGAACACGTGTATACCTGTGGTGGACTTATGTTGACGTATGGCAAAACCAATACAATATTGTAAAGTAATTAACCTCCAATTAAAATAAATAAATCTATATTTTAAAAAAATTAAAAGTTCCGGTTTTCAAATTTAATTAAATATAGCGTTCCCAATCCAACCTTCTTATTGTGCCATATTTCAACATCAACAGAAGAGCAAAACATGAGAAAATATTTATTTATTTATTTATTTTTTACAGTGCCACAGAGAATGTTTATTGCAGGCTTGAGAGAATCGAAGAAATTCAGACAAATAATATACATGTGATTAAGTCTGGCAAAATACAGAGATCAATGAAACAGACATTTTAATTGCATATGAGTTTTATAAAATAATACAAATCTTTCAAGTGATCATAAGTCAGTTCTCATTACAGGTACTTAAAGCAATTTTTAAAAAGTCACACAAATTACACTTTTTAAGTTTACAGTGTTAAATGCTTATCAAGTTAAATTTCTACAACTAGCAAGATAACACATGAGTTACTAGGACTCAGACCATGTCCCAGGGAGTGTTTACTGGGCAGTTCCAATTACACCACAGGCCAAACGACTTCCAGGGTTTCCAGTCTTTGTGCTTTCTTCATTTCCACCTCTGCCCAAGTCATCTGGTTTTTCATGGACCACCATCGTGCGGCCAATGATGGAATATTCTCCTGAGAGTGAGATCAAGGGGACATGGAACAACAGACTGGTTCCAAATAGGAAAAGGAGTCCGTCAAGGCTGTATATTGTCACCCTGCTTATTTAACTTATATGCAGAGTACATCATGAGAAACGCTGGACTGGAGGAAACACAAGCTGGAATCAAGATTGCCGGGAGAAATATCAATAACCTCAGATATGCAGATGACACCACCCTTATGGCAGAAAGTGAAGAGGAGCTAAAAAGCCTCTTGATGAAAGTGAAAGAGGAGAGCGAAAAAGTTGGCTTAAAGCTCAACATTCAGAAAACGAAGATCATGGCATCTGGTCCCATCACTTCATGGGAAATAGATGGGGAAACAGTGGAAACAGTGCCAGACTTTATTTTTTTAGGCTCCAAAATCACTGCTGATGGTGACTGCAGCCATGAAATTAGAAGACGCTTACTCCTTGGAAGAAAAGTTATGTCCAACCTAGATAGCATTTTCAAAAGCAGAGACATTACTTTGCCGACTAAGGTCCGTTTAGTCAAGGCTATGGTTTTTCCTGTGGTCATGTATGGATGTGAGAGTTGGACTGTGAAGAAGGCTGAGCGCCGAAGAATTGATGCTTTTGAA
>SJYT01082525.1:19021-31933 GCA_006410635.1 Cephalophus harveyi
GAAACTCCAGTACTTTGGCCACCTCATGCGAAGAGTTGACTCATTGGAAAAGACTCTGATGCTGGGAGGGATTGGGGGCAGGAGGAGAAGGGGACGACCGAGGATGAGATGGCTGGATGGCATCACGGACTCGATGGATGTGAGTCTGAGTGAACTCTGAGAGATGGTGATGGACAGGGAGGCCTGGCGTGCTGCGATTCATGGGGTCGCAAAGAGTCGGACACGACTGAGCGACTGAACTGAACTGAACTGAACTGAACAATATCCACAGTGGCAACACCGTTTTTGTCAGCCGTCACATTGCCCAGGTCTCCAACATGCCTCTCTTCATCTTCTGGCCCACTGTGTTTTTTGGACAGAGGATTAAAGTGAGGACCTGCACTGGTACAGCCTCGTGTATTGTCTCCAAACTGATGGATGTGGAGTCCATGATCACCTTCAGTCAACCCTGTAATGGATCCAGTTACCACGACTGTATTTCCCTTTGCCTCGAAGTGGATGGTGCCTTGCACCGGGCCGTCACCCTTCAGCACGCGGATGGCCTTCGTCGCCATGACTTGGAGGAAAGGCTCTCCTGGCCGGACCGCTAGGGACACCCCCACCAAGCAGAGCAGGAGACACCGCAGAGCACACGCCGACGCCGAGAGAACATTTAAAATCAGAGAAAAGTATGCAAAGTTAGGTCATAAGGGAGAGTTGAATAGTTTATAGGAACAGGGAGCACAAAAAAGAAAAGTTACTATAGTTACTTGTGTGTTGAAAAACAGGGAGAGGATCCTTCATTTTCTTTGTGGAGAGAAAGCCCTATTTTGTTTCAGACAGGGTAGGAGTTACAGGTTTGCATTTGGTTTTGTTTTGTTTTAAATCTTTTTTTATTGTGATAAAATATGAATAACATAACATTCACCATTTTAAGTGTACAATTCAGTGGCATTAAGTACATTTGCACTGTTGTACAACCATTGCAATAATTCATATCTAGAATTTTTTCATCTTCCCAAACCAGACCCCCATACCAATTAAAAAATAACTTTTCATTCTTCTCCCTCCCCTCCACATGGTTCTTGGCAAACACCATTCCCCTTTCACCTCTATTAATTTCATTACTCTAGTTACCTCATGTAAGTAGAAGTGCTTTTATGAATTTGTTCTCTTATGAATGGCTTACTTCACTTAGCTAATATTTTCAAAATACCTCCATGTTGTACCATGTGTCAAAATTTCCTTCGTTTTTAAGGATTAAAATGCCAAACTGGATGAAGCACAAGCTGGAATCAAGATTGCTGGGAGAAATATCAATAACCTCACATATGCAGATGACACCCCCGTTATGGCAGAAAGTGAAGAGGAACTAAAGAGCCTGTTGATCAAAGTGAAAGAGGAGAGTGAAAAAGTTGGCTTAAAACTCAACATTCAAAAAAATGAAGATCATGGCATCCAGTCCATCACTTCATGGCAAATAGATGGGGAAACAATGGAAACAGTGACAGACTTTATTTTCTTGGACTCCAAAATTACTAAAGATGATGACTGCAGCCATGAATTAAAAGATACTTGCTCCTTGGAAGAAAATCTATGACTAACCTAGAGAGCATATTAAAAAGCAGAGACATTACTTTACTGACAAAGGTCAGTCTAGTAAAGCTATGATTTTTCCAGTAGTCATGTATGGATGTGAGAGTTGGACCATAAAGAAAGCTGAACGCAGAAGAGTTGATGCTTTTGAACTGTGGTGTTGGGAAAGACTCTTGAGCATCCCTTGGACAGGTAGGAGATCAAACCAGTCAATCCTAAAGGAAATCAGTACTGAATAGTCATTGGAGGGACTGATGTTGAAGCTGAAACTCCAATATTTTGGCCACCTGATGCAAAGAGCTGACTCATTCATTGGAAAAGGTCTGATGCTGGGAAAGATTAAAGGCAGGGGGAGAAGGGAACAATAGAGGATGATAGTGTTGGATGGCATCACCAACTTGATGGACAAGAGTTTGTGCAAGCTCCTGGAGTTGGTGATGGAAAAGGAAGCCTGGCATGCTGCAGTCCATGGGGTGGCAAGGAGTCAGACACGACGGAGCCACTGAACTTACTGAACTGAATATTCCACTATATGCATATATCACATTTTGTTTCTCCATTCAGCCACTGAAAGACAGGCGAGTTTCTTCCACCTTTGGGCTATTATAAAAGTACCGCTATAAGCATAAACATGAGTTTACAAGTATCTATTCAGTCCTTGCTTTCAATTATATTGAATATATGCCCAGAAGTGAAATTCATGGGTCATAAAGCAATTCTGCTTTAATTTTTCCAGCCCTGAAATTTTCTCTGTTGAGAGGTTTATGATTATTGAATCAGTTTCCTTATCAGTTGTAGAAGTATAAAAATTTTCTGTTTCTTTATGATACAGTTCGGAAGGCAGTGTATTTCTAGGCATTTGTCCATTTTATTTAGGTTATCCAGTACATTGGTGTGATCAACTGTTAATGCTATTCTCTTATAATCCCTTTTAAAACTATCATTAGTAATGTTCCATCTTTCACTTTTGATTTTAATTATTAGAAACTGGTTTTTTCCTAGTCAAACTTGCCAAAGGTTTGTCAATTTTGTTGATCTTTTTAAAAAGCCAACTTTTGGTTTCATGGATATTCTCTGTTGTTTTTCTATTCTCTGTCTTATCTCTTCTCTGATCTTTATTGTATCCTTTATTCTAGTTTGTTCTCCTTTTTCTTCTTGAAGGAGAAAGGTAGATTGTTAATGTGAGATTATTTTTCTCTTTTAATGCAAGTATTAATAAGTATAAACTTACTTTTTATACTGTTTGTACTGCATCCCATAAGTTTTGGTACATAGTGTTTTCATTTCCATTTATCTCCATTTATCTCAGGATTTCTTCTTTGACCCATTGGTTGTTTTAGAATTTTCTCTATATTGCAAATTTCCCTTTTGCTGTTGATTTGAGTTTCATTTCATTGTGATTGAAACAGTTGCTTTGCATTTTAATCTTTTTTTTTTTTTTTTAGTAAGACTTCTCTTGTGGCCTGACATATCATCTTTCCTGGGAAACGTTACCTATGCTCCTGAGAAAGTGTTTCCCACTGTTGTTGGGTGGAGTGTTCTGTACATTTCTCTTAGGTTCAGTTTTCTATAGTGTTGCTAAAGTTCTCTGTTTCTATATTGGTCTGGTCATTTCAGGTTTGCATTTATTTTTTAATTTCTTGCTCATATTAGCTAGTTTGTTAACGTACATTTTAATATATCTTAACCCAGGAATACAGAGCATTACTAACAAAGTATTCACAGCTTTAAAATGATCAATTTTCATTATTAGTTGTGCAGTTCTGAATTATCATCTAGTGTTAGTTTCCTACATTTCTACAGAGTTTTCTCTTTAATAACATATTCAACCTAACCAGTACACTGTACATTGAAAACAAAATGCCACATTTGGTTTCTATATTGTTTTCTTTCTCTCTCTCTCTCTGTCCAGAAAAGCTTCTTCCCAAACAGCAATAAAATCTCTGCTTCTGCATCACTCAGACAACTCGATACCTATGATCTTAGAAACTGGAATGCAAGCTTTCTTAATAATAAATGAGCTTATTGTTTTGTGTTTAAATGAAATTGGTGTGCAAATACAGCATTTTGCTGTTGTTTTCAAAGAGGGTTTTGGTATCAGGGTGTAGAAACATGTCTTTTCCCAACTGGGAGCGCCTTTCACTCTACTGTGATCCAAATGATTGCTACATACAGAGCTTATGAAATATCGACAAGAAGTCAAAACTTATTTCTATCAATCTTACAAATACTTTAAAAAAGAAAACTACTACCATTGCTATCAACTTTGTTTTGGTTCATAATTTTTTTGAAAAAGGAAATTCTTATTCATTTATGCTGGTTAAATATTATCCTGGATAAATGCATCTAAAAAGCAAGAAATGTTTAGTGTGGTGTCTAGTTTGAAAGTACTGTGTCATTCAATGGCTCTCCACTGTATTAGTAACCTGCAAGTATGTGTCAGCTCTTCCTCTAGGTAGGTTCCACTGTAAAATTTTTTGAGTAGCAAAGGTGTGATAATAAGGTAAAAGAAGGTTAATATGTTTAAGAGGTGTTATGGAGTGGACTGTATCCCCTCAAAGTTCATATATTGGAGCTGTAACCCCTAACATGAGTGCATTTGCAGATTTATGAGATCATAAGGGTAAGGTCTTATTTCAATAGAACTTGTGTCCTTGTAAGAAGAAGAAGAGACACCAGAGATCTTTCCCTCCATGTATGCACAGAAAAGAGACTATGTGAGGCTACAACAGGAAGGCTGTCATCTACAAATATCGTGTATCACTTCTATGTAAAATATAAAAAATGGTACAAATGAACTTAAATAAGGTCATATAAAAGCAGAAATAGAGTTACAGACATAGAAAGGAAACATGATTCTCAGGGGGAGAGTGGGGGAGGGATAAATTGGGAGGCTGGGACTGACATGTACACGCCACAATCTGTAACATAGATAGCTGACAAGGACCTACCGTGGGGCTTCCTAGGTGGCTCAGTGGGTAAAGAATCCACCTGAAATGCAGGAGAGACAGGAAATGCGGGTTTGATCCCTGAGTCAGGAAGATCTCCTGGAGGAGGGCATGGCACTGCACTCTAGTTTTCTTGCTTGGAAAATCCCACAGACAGAGTAGCCTGGAAGGCTACAGTCGATAGGGTCTTAGCTGGACCTGACTGAACTGAATGAGCACAAGGACTTAGTGTAAGGGAGAGGGAAATCTATTTGATATTCTATAATGATCTATATGGAAAAAGAATCTTAAAAAGGGTAGATATATTATATGTATAACTGATTCACTTTGCTGTACAGAAAGTAACATAATATAGTAAATCAACTATACTCCAATCATTTTTTTAATTAAAAAATAAAAGCAATACTCAGGGGGGAGAAAAAGAAGGTTGTCATCTATAATCCAGAAAGAGAGTTGTTGCCAGAAACTAACCCTGAGAAGTACCTTGATCTTGAACTTCTATCCTCCAGAACATTGAAAAAATAAATTCTTATTGTTTAAGCCACTTAGTCTGTGGTATTTTGTTATGGCAACCCTAGCAGCAGGCTTTCTGCTGGCTATGTGTGGCACCATTATCAATAATTTGGGAATTTATTGAGGATTCTTTGTTGAGTATTTATGTAATCTGCTGTTAAGTGCACCCCTATTAAAATTGCCAAATCAATAACAACAAAAAATTATTCAGTTGGCTGATGGTGGGCAGATGTGACTATAATAGATTGCTTTCAAATATTCCCATTTTCAGTGTCATCTGTGGGGAAACATAAAAAAAAATAGTCTCACTGGATTATATTCTTTGAAATCATGGGTAACTTAAGAGGGCTGAGAAACTGTCATTTTCCTAAGTTTATCTCAATTCTACATTATCTTATTTTCATCTCAAATTCACTAGAATAATTAGTCAATGTAACATTTTCATTTTATTGCTCTTTGATCAAAGATTATTATGACTTTTACCATAAGGGTTATTCTAGTAAAGTGGAAGAAGATAGGGCAGATAGAGGTCAGAACATAAGGATGGTTGTCCTGATCCTGACAGTAAGATGTTTTGTGAGCCAGGGAATATCATTTAATATTCCTAAATCTCATTTCATCATCTGAAAAATGGGGATTCGTGGGTAAACAAGATAATCCCTAAGGATTTCCCCAGTTCTGACAATATATTATCTGAAGATTAATATTTTTCTTATATAATATGCTCTCCTTATTTTGTCTGAAGTGAATTGCAGCAGTCATAAACACATCTAACACAGATATAGACATTGTAACATGTTTCTGCATTAGATGGTTTTTCTCTAGTATCATAATGCATATTAATTAAAACAAATCATATATCTAATCAGCATTTGTCAACTTAATAAACTCCAGTGAATTTGAGTCAATTTCTGTTTCTGCCTAATACTTTGGACTTAAAAACTTTCAATGATAATAAGATCATTATTTTCATATATTATTTTATAGATCACATTCTCTAAATGAATACAGTGAAACCCTTCAGTAAACACAAGTTTTACTTAATTGTTTTAGTCAACATTAAGTCCATAGTTAATCTGGGAAACATAAAGAATCTTGCAAAATATCTGATTAATATTATCAGTTTAACTAGCCAACCAGCATGAATGATCTTGGGTCAATATAGTTTAAATAAAATACTGTTTTTTTGATTTGCCTTTAAACATTCTCCCTGTTTGTTTTCTTTAAACTTCATTGCTGAGAAAATTTCTCATTCCACTGGGAGTTGAGAGTTCTCATGCTCTTAACATAAAATATCTCTGTCTTTTAAAACTCATGTTGTAGTGTAATAAATATCTGAATGCTTTTAAGCACTGTTTATCTTGTAAGGCATGATTTTAAAACAACACTAATTTTAATGGCAGTACAAGGGACCGTCTTGGGTTGTAATTACAAACTTTAGTGTTAGTGCTTTCATGGGAGGGCAAAGCAGATTCTCCATATGATAATACTATGCAAGAATAATCTTTAAAATATGAGAATGAAATTTTACTCTTTAAAAGGTTTGAAAGATCTCAGTTCTTAAACATTTGAGGGGCCTGAGAAACATTTAAACACATGTTTATAGGTGTCAAACCAATGCAAATATGTTCATAGTTAGAGACAGAAAGTAGGACCTGTACACTAGACATACAGTCAATAACCACAGCATTTGCCACATAGTGTTTCTTTAAATGAAATGGACATATATGCTGTCAAGATTGCTCCTTTTGTTCAGATTTATATCACTTAAGGGTTCTGTAGGATACTATATAAATGATCAACTTATAAGAGAAGTTATAAAAATCCACTGAATTTTAGAATACTATATAGAAATGCTGAAATTCTATATAGATTTCCCCTTCCTGAAGTTGTTGTCAAGCATTTGTTTTGCAACACTACTATCTTCCTCTGTTCCATTTTATTATTCTATTATCTATTAGTGAAATTTGAGGGTTCATTTTCATCCATTGAAATTCATTGAAATTATGTTGTCATAATTGTTATCTTCTTCTTTATGCTTTCTTGGGTAATATCTATTCAAATGACACATCTCTACACCCAAGGTCCAATTCTCCCAGAACTCAAGACCACTATTTTAGTTGCCTTCAGAATATCTTCATCCCTAACCCTACAGTTCCATCGGTTTAATGTCTCCAAAACCATATCCATCACCTCTGCCTCAATTTTTTTCCTCCCTCTATATATCTTACTTGTGTTGAAATCAGAATCTAGTTAGAAACTATCATTCCATCATTAAATTTTTATTTGTCTTATATTCAATGTCCATACTCAATCAATTCTTCAACTTTATATCTCTTATATTCCTATGTTTATTTTACAATTTTACTCATAAAAATATTTTAATTTGTCCCTTGCAAAATCTAAGATATTATTCATGTTGATTTTCTCTATATTTTTTTTATTACTACAAGTTTTCTTAATCATTCATGAAATAGCAGTTGTCTGTTTATTCCAATTAATTCATAAAACAAGAGATGACTTACTTTTAGGTGGTTACCGTTCTGGCTTGCAGAGACTAGTTTATGTTGATGTATGGCAAAGCCAACACAATATTGTAAAGTAAAAAATAATAATAATAATAATAATAAAATTAAATTTAAAAAAGAGACTAGTTTAAAATAGCTGAGTGAGAAATAGAAAACTTAAAAACTTCTGTGACTCAATAAGCTTTTACAATGTGAGATGTTTCATCCTACACAACTCAAGACTAAAATAGCATCGTGCTTACTGAAAATGGCAGGCATATGTCTCTCTAGGGCTGTGAAATCTATCTTTATGTATTGTCACACCGTAGTTCTCTGACAGGATGTTCTTGTTCTACAACTGAAAACACCGAGGTATTCTGATGAGAACTAGCACATAGCACTTGTAGAAAATTAGCTGATGAAAAATTTCTTGCAGTCATTGTGGGGCTTCAACAGTATGTAAACTGTGAAATTCCAGATGTTCAAGCTGGATGTAGAACAGACAGAGGAACCAGAGATCTAAATGTCAACATTCGTTGGGTCATTGAAAAAGCAAGAGAGTTCCAGAAAATATCTACTTCTGCTTTATTGACTATGCCAAAGCCTTTGACTGTGCAGATCACAACAAACTTGTGGAACATTCTTCAAGAGATGGAAATGCCAGAGCACCTTACCTGCCTCCTGAGAAATCTGTATGCAGGTCAAGAAGCAACAGTTACAACCAGATATGGAACAACAGACTGCTTCCAAATTGGGAAAGGAGTATGTCAAGGCTGTATATTGTCATCTTACTTATTTAACTTGTGTGCAGAATACATCACACAAAATGCCAAGCTGGATGAAGCACAAGCTGGAGTCAAGATGGCTGGGAGATATATTAATAACCTCAGATACGCAGATGACACCACCCTTATGGCAGAAAGCCAAGAATAACTAAAGAGCCTCTTGATGAAAGTGAGGGAGGAGAGCAAAAAAGTCAGCTTAAAATCCAACATGGAAAAAACTAAGATCATAGAATCCAGTCCCATCACTTCATAGCAAATTGATGGTGAATCAATGGAAACAATGAGAAACTTTATTTTCTTGGGCTCCAAAATCACTGTAGATGGTGACTGCAGCCATGAAATTAAAAGATGCTTGCTCTTTGGAAGAAAATCTATGACCAACTTAGACAGCATATTAAAAATCAGAGACATTACTTTCCCAACAAAGGTCCACTAGTCGAAGCTATGGTTTTTCCAGTAGTCATGTATGGATGTGAGAGTTCGACCATAAAGAAAGCTGAGGACTGAATAATTGATGCTTTTGAACTGTGGTGTTGGAGAAGACTCTTGAGAGTCCCTTGAACTACAAGATCAAACCAGTCAAACCTAAAGGAAATAAGTCCTGAATATTCATTGGAAGGACTGATGCTGAAGCTGAAACTCCAATACTTTGGCCACCTGATGCAAAGAACTGTCATGGGAAAACACCCTGATGCTGGGAAAGACTGAAAGCAGGAAGAGAAGGGGCTGACAGAGGCTGAGATGGTTGTATGATATCACCGACATGATGGACATGAGTTTTCACAAGCTCTGGGAGTTGGTGATGGACGGGGAAGCCTGGTGTGCTGCAATCCATGCAGTTGCAAAGATAAGACATGACTGAACTGACTGACTGAATAAACCAATACACTATTATTAACTAAGCTATGCTTTATTTGAATTTACTTAGTTTTTACCTGATGCCTTTTTCTTTCCCAAGATCTCCAGGATTTTGTATTACATTTGGTCATCGTGTTTCCTTAGACTTCCCCTGCTATAATTGTTTGTCAGACTTTGTTTTTGATGATGTTGATAATTTTGAGGATTACTGGCTGGGTATTTTGTAGAACATCCTTCAATTTGGCAAAAACTTAGTGCTTTAAATTCATATTTCATAGCAGAAGACACATAATGTGCTTCTACATACCAGCATAGCCTTTGAGAATGTGTTTTAGTTTTAAGTTCAAAGAAAACTAGATAAGTGATATAAAACTTTAATTTTCAGTTTTAGTCCTAGATGTGTCCACATTAACTGAATAGACACAGGTTCCTAAAGAAGTAAACCCTGGGCCTTTTTTTTTTTAATTATATTTGATTTGCATGAGACTGCTATATCAAGTATCTTCTCATTAGGAGGTTGCATTCATTTCTTCTTTATCTGCTTTTTATTTGTCCTTTTTACATGTTTGAAAAATTGTTTTCTTGGCATAAAGATATCTTATGCTTAGAAATATAATTAGAACTACATAAGAAAGTGAAAAATTCTGACCAAAATTCCCAACTTCTTAGAACTTATTTTTATACCCTTGACATTTTAAGAGAAATAGACAAATCACAATGAGAATAAACAAAAGCACTGATTTAGTCCCCAAATGACTTTCAAGTTATGTTCTTTAATCATAGAATAGACACAAGATGTGTATAAGAGACAGTCAGTAAACACAAGTTTTACTTAATTGTTTTAGTCAACATTAAGTCCATAGTTAAGCTGGGAAACATAAAGAATCTTGCAAAATATCTGATTAATATTATCAGTTTAACTAGCCAACCAGCATGAATGATCTTGGGTCAATATAGTTTAAATAAAATACTGTTTTTTTGATTTGCCTTTAAACATTCTCCCTGTTTGTTTTCTTTAAACTTCATTGCTGAGAAAATTTCTCATTCCACTGGGAGTTGAGAGTTCTCATGCTCTTAACATAAAATATCTCTGTCTTTTAAAACTCATGTTGTAGTGTAATAAATATCTGAATGCTTTTAAGCACTGTTTATCTTGTAAGGCATGATTTTAAAACAACACTAATTTTAATGGCAGTACAAGGGACCGTCTTGGGTTGTAATTACAAACTTTAGTGTTAGTGCTTTCATGGGAGGGCAAAGCAGATTCTCCATATGATAATACTATGCAAGAATAATCTTTAAAATATGAGAATGAAATTTTACTCTTTAAAAGGTTTGAAAGATCTCAGTTCTTAAACATTTGAGGGGCCTGAGAAACATTTAAACACATGTTTATAGGTGTCAAACCAATGCAAATATGTTCATAGTTAGAGACAGAAAGTAGGACCTGTACACTAGACATACAGTCAATAACCACAGCATTTGCCACATAGTGTTTCTTTAAATGAAATGGACATATATGCTGTCAAGATTGCTCCTTTTGTTCAGATTTATATCACTTAAGGGTTCTGTAGGATACTATATAAATGATCAACTTATAAGAGAAGTTATAAAAATCCACTGAATTTTAGAATACTATATAGAAATGCTGAAATTCTATATAGATTTCCCCTTCCTGAAGTTGTTGTCAAGCATTTGTTTTGCAACACTACTATCTTCCTCTGTTCCATTTTATTATTCTATTATCTATTAGTGAAATTTGAGGGTTCATTTTCATCCATTGAAATTCATTGAAATTATGTTGTCATAATTGTTATCTTCTTCTTTATGCTTTCTTGGGTAATATCTATTCAAATGACACATCTCTACACCCAAGGTCCAATTCTCCCAGAACTCAAGACCACTATTTTAGTTGCCTTCAGAATATCTTCATCCCTAACCCTACAGTTCCATCGGTTTAATGTCTCCAAAACCATATCCATCACCTCTGCCTCAATTTTTTTCCTCCCTCTATATATCTTACTTGTGTTGAAATCAGAATCTAGTTAGAAACTATCATTCCATCATTAAATTTTTATTTGTCTTATATTCAATGTCCATACTCAATCAATTCTTCAACTTTATATCTCTTATATTCCTTTTAAATTTATTCTTTACCTGCTTTATATTAGAGTTGTGGTATAGGCTCTTAAGAATGTTATAATGTAGATCTGTGCTTAGCTTATACCAATACTTGTCCATATGGAGGCTAAAATGGTTTTCTTTCTTTTTTTTTGTTTTGTTTTTACCCAAATCTGATCATATCACTCAGGATCTTAGAGGGTGCCAAAGTGCTACATTGCCAAAAGGTTAACTTTTTATTCTGCATGTCGTACAAAGCCCCTCACCATCTATGGTAACCTCACATCTTAAAGCCCTATCCTGTGTAAAACAAAACAAAAAGTGTTCTTCTAATAAACTCTGACTTTATCTTAAAATTATAGAGTGAAAAGGGACTTTTATCAGGACATCCGAGGAACTCCACAGAGTTGCTCCCCACTAAAACTGGTAAAAATTGTATATGAAGGGCCATTTAAAGTCTTTGGAAATGGACCTAAGTCATGCAAACAAATGAACAAATACTTATTCAAGAATATCTACTAAAATTCAGTCAAAAACAGGAAGGATTATAGCATCTGAATAAAAACATATGTATATCCTTTCTCTCTCTCTTCCAAGTGATTTCAGCAGAGGGATAGGGGCTCCCTGCTTCTACCTTGCATATGGGATGGAGGCTGAACTTGGGGCTAGACTCCTCTGAGAATATTGCTCAGTCACTTTAGTCCTGTCTGACCCCATGGACTGTAGTCTGCTAGGCCCCTCTGTTCATGGGATTCTCCAGGCAAGAATACTGGAGTGGGTTACCATAACCTTCTCCAGAAGATGTTCCCAACCCAGGGATCACATCTGCGTTTCTCACCTCTCCTGCATTGGCAGGCCGGTTCTTTACTGCTAGTGCCACCTGGGGTCCAAGTCTAACCTGCCGTGGCTTGTGAGGTAATAAGTCTTCCATGCCCAGAGAGAAAGTGAAGTGAAGGTGCTCAGTCGTGTCCGACTCTTTGCGACCCCACAGACTGTAGCCTACCAGGCTCCTCTGTCCATGGGATTTTCCAGGCAATAGTACTGGAGTGGATTGCCATTTTCTTCTCCAGGGGATCTTCCCGACCCAGGGATTGAACCCAGACGCTTAACTGTCTGAGCCACCAGGAGAAGAGTTGAAACTACTGTGACTGCCCATCTCTTCCTTTACCAAGCCCTCAGCAACTAAACCAAGAGTATCAGTCAGAGAGACGTACACCAATCCAGAATCAGATGACTTCACTGTTTAATTCTACTAAACATTTAAAAGAGGATCAGCATTAATTCTTCACAAACGTGTTCTCCCAAAATGGAAGAACCAGCGAACACTCCTTAACTCTCTAATTTCCTAATCAGAGGACAATATTTATCTGATTGTCAAACCAGATGAAAAATATCACAAGAAAACTACAGACTTGTATTTCTTATGACTATGGACATGAAAATTTTAATATATATATATATACTAGAAAATACAAAAATTCTGAAAAATTCTAGATAATCTTATGTAATCCACTGAAAAATAATCACAACTCATAAAATTCAGAAGGTTCCAGGATACAAGATCAATATATAAAAATCAGTTGCATTCATCATTTATTTTATTTT
>SJYT01082525.1:35168-48304 GCA_006410635.1 Cephalophus harveyi
TTTTCCAATGAGTCAACTCTTCGCATGAGGTGGCCAAAGTACTGGAGTTTCAGCTTTAGCATCATTCCTTCCAAAGAAATCCCAGGGTTGATCTCCTTCAGAATGGACTGGCTGGATCTCCTGGCAGTCCAAGGGACTCTCAAGAGTCTTCTCCAACACCACAGTTCAAAAGCATCAATTCTTCAGAGCTCAGCCTTCTTCACAGTCCACCTCTCACATCCATACATGACCACAGGAAAAACCACAGCCTTGACTAGACGGACCTTAGTCGGCAAAGTACTGTCTTGGCTTTTGAATATGCTATCTAGGTTGGACATAACTTTTCTTCCAAGGAGTAAGCATCTTTTAATTTCATGGCTGCAGTCACCATCTGCAGTGATTTTGGAACCTCAAAAAAATAGTCTGGCACTGTTTCCACTGTTTCCCCATCTATTTCCCATGAAGTGATGGGACCGGATGCCATGATCTTCGTTTTCTGAATGTTGAGCTTTAAGCCAACTTTTTCACTCTCCTCTTTCACTTTCATCAAGAGGCTTTTTAGCTCGTCTTCACTTTCTGCCATAAGGGTGGTGTCATCTGCATATCTGAGGTTATTAATATTTCTCCCAGCAATCTTGATTCCAGCTTGTGTTTTTTCCAGTCCAGCGTTTCTCATGATGTACACTGCATATAAGTTAAATAAGCAGGGTGACAATATACAGCCTTGTCGTACTCCTTTCCCTATTTGGAACCAGTCTGTTGCTGTTCCATGTCCAGTTCTAACTGTTGCTTCCTGACCTGCATATAGGTTTCTCAAGAGGCAGGTCAGGTGGTCTGGTATTCCCATCTTTTTCAGAATTTTCCACAGTTTATTGTGATTCACACAGTCAAAGACTTTGGCATAGTTGAAAAAGCAGAAATAGAGCTTTTCTTAAACTTGGCATCAAAAATGGCATTGTGATATCACTGAGATCTGCCTACCATTTTATCATTCTCTTCACTTTATTTTCCATAGAAGAAACTTTCATGTAATGAAATCTCAGCTGGTGCAGTCTCATGATCGATTACAGCTTGTGTGTGTGTGTGTGTGTGTGTGTGTGTGTTAGTCGCTTAGTCATGCCTGATTCAATTACAGCTTGAGTCATTTTTAACCCACTTAAGAACACTGAGAAATCCAAAAGATGTTTTGAGAAATTCATAGACTATAACATATAGTGCATATTTAATTTTTTTTCCTGTCAGCTCAACTTTTCCTAGGCACAAAGACATGTAAATTTGTTTCTTCTTGAGAATTTTTAGCCATGAGACATGATAAACATGACAGGAAACCCTACAATTATTTGCAGAACCTTAAAGGAAATGGACATTTTAATTTGATTAGCTTTCAAAGATTGTTTGTAGTGGTTAATGAAGACACAGCAGAGAAATGCACTGGCTATAATTGTAGTATCGGACAGTTTGACCAATAAATTCTCACATTCATCAGCATTTACCAGGCATTTTCTCTTTACTTTCAAGGGATACATTTAAAAATCTTTGCACAGATGCCCACATGTACAGCATGACAACTGCCTTTGGCAAAAGGCTCTTTGTTTTGCTGAATGGCTCCATTATGATCTTCCTTCTCTGGCTGTAGTTGATTCCTGAAACGAATATGGTTCTTTCCTGGCATTAACAGGCAAACGTTTCCTTGTTAATTGCTCTTAGTTCAAATAATTTTGCATTTCATTGAGATCAACAAATTGAAGGAATTAAATAAATAATTCATGTTGTACTCTTACAGTAGCTTTCTTTCCTTTACTTTGCAGTTCTTTGAATACCAATAAATACTAAAATGGTTTTCTTCCTTGCCTATTGTTCTCAATAGTGACTGTGCATAGTTATGTGTGTTGGGAGGGAGTGTGGTTTTGTGGTGCAGTAACCAATGTAAAGTGTTCATAGCAAGAGATAGGAAGACAACTTCTTTGAACTTTTTTTTTTTTTTTACTTTTCTTGCTTTCCTTCTCAGAAGATTGTAGCTCTATTAGATTTTATTTGAATAGCTACAGATGTATTAAAACAAAACAAAACATGCACACATCCTTTATGTGCCAAACTCTAAGAGGTCTCCTGAACTGTTCTCAATTCAAATAGAATAAGAGGTAATTTGACTTAGAAAATAGTGCATAGAAATGACTTCCATGAAAAGATAGCACAAGGAGAAATACAATGAGAGGGAAAGCATTTAAAGGACAGTGTGCAAGTAAAGTGCTGAAGCAACATACAAATCCATTAAGGATCTTTCGAATGTGTAAAGTCTTCATTGTTTTCAGTAAAAACTTGTCTGTTGACTATTATGGCACTTAAATATTTTTTCTAGAGGGAAATTATTTTTTCTGCAGTAGAATCTGAGAATTGTTTAACCACTGATCAAATAAGATCAGCCACTTCATTAGTTCTAAGATGCAAGTGACTATTTGCATCCATAATCCACAGATATAAGATTAAACTCTATGCTTTCTACATCTACTATGTTATTGTCAGGGAACGTTTATCAGTAGGATTCCTGTGTGCTGTTTTCTGTCTCTCATGAGCCCTCTGTTCCTTATCAGTTCCTGGTAACAGGAACGAGTGGAGCGGCATGCTAATCCCAGGACTGAGGTCATGGGATGAAATGCGTGCATGGATTTCCTTCATTAGCTTTTCCATACGGTGAAACTGATTATTTATGACCCTCTTTCTTTTGATATGGATTGTCTTCTGACTTTATGACCTCTATTACTCCTTGTTTCCTTGGTAACTTGTAAATCTGGTCTTTTGATCTTTATTTTTGCTGATAAAGCTACCTTGTAAAACAGTATATATAATCATACAAAGTTCAATAAAGCACCCTTGTTCCACTAGAGACTTGGGTCCCTGTATCATTTTCTTTCTCTCTCTCTCTCCCTCTGGCTAATTCTCTGGAGAATGGAAACCTGCTGAGCTCACTTTCCTGCCCAGGCTTTCAAGACCTCCTTGAGAGGACGCCCTGTGCCTCCATGAGTGATACAAGCCCTGTTCTAGGGGTTTATTGGTTCTCTGCATAAACCAGGGAATATTAGCCCCTTTCTCTCTCTCACTTTCTTATCCTCTACTCCGGACCACCAGGTCCCAGTCCGTTAAAGGACTGCAACATGTTATAAATATTAAATATAAAGTCAGTATTATATATAATTGGAGAAGGCAATGGCAACCCTCTCCAGTACTCTTGCCTGTAAAATCCCATGGGAGGAGGAGCCTGGTAGGCTGCAGTCTATGGGGTTGCGAAGAGGAGGACATGGCTGAGTGACTCCACTTTCATTCATTGGAGAAGGAAATGGCAACCCACTCCAGTGTTCTTTCCTTGAGAATCCCAGGGACGGGGGAGCCTGGTGGGCTGTTGTCTATGGGATCATATAGAGTCAGATGTGACTGAAGCAACTTAGCAGCAGCAGCAGCAGCATTATATATAATGACCATCTTTTCTTAGAATGTATATGGCCATCTACTAATACTTAACCAAATAATTATACTTGACTCTAGATTCTTTCTATTCAGAGCTGATTTTCCAGAAAGTTTACAGGGTGGATAGTTAAAGAAAATGAATTATTCTTGTTTTCACTGGTGTTCATGTTCTCTATAATAATGATAAGTACAAAGCCTGTATCAGTTCTTTTTGTTTGTTAGCTTTAAATGGAAAGGCAATGCCATTCTTCCCTCAAATGTAATTTCTCTTGAACTTGCAGGCCAAAAAGCTTGATTACATGAATACCTGGTTAAAATGAACTTGATTAGCAGTTCTAAAAACAAATTAGCCTTATAACCCTTAATATAATCACCAATACACTAACACTATCTTTTATGAATCTAAATCAGTTAATGCATTTTCCAATGAACTCACTCTAGAAGATGAGTATTTTAGACAAAATTGGAAAACAGACTCACAGGAAAATTTTCAAATCTATTTTATACTAGATACAAGCTCATATTTTCCTATGTATCCCCAATATCAATACATATCTAACAATCAGAAATATTCAAGAGCGATAATAAGAGAACTTTCTATTTCTTTGGACTGAAGCAATGTAGTCCTAGAAATATATACCACATTTTCACCTATAAAACTCTCCAGATATGCAATTTTACTCAATTTCATTTGATTTTTTTTCTTTTGAACAACATCATGGTCATATTTCTGAGCACTTGATAAAGTAAATATCAATAGCATTTATCACTTCTTTGTAACCACAGATAAACTGGAGAAGAAGGGTGAATGCTTTCAGACCTTCATTTGTGGCCTAGTTCTGCTGTTAACAAATCAGCTAAATGATACTTTCTGTCCAGTTCCAATCACTAACGGACATGTCAGAAAGATATCCTCTACTTTCCTGATTTCTTTCTTTTATTCAAATGTTTTTCATAACCTTTCAGTAATTTCCCTTAGAAAAATCATCCTATGGCTAACAAACACATGAAAAGATGCTCAACATCACTCTTTATCAGAGAAATGCAAATCAAAACCACAAAGAGGTACCATTTCACGCCAGTTAAAATGGCTGTGATCCAAAAGTCTACAAGCAATAAATGCTGGAGAGGGTGTGGAGAAAAGGGAACCCTCTTACACTGTTGGTGGAAATGCAAACTAGTACTGCCACTATGGAGAACAATGTGGAGATTCCTTAAAAAACTGGAAACAGAACTGCCTTATGATCCAGCAATTGCAATGCTGGGCATACACACTGAAGAAACCAGAATTGAAACAGACATGTGTACCCCAATGTTCATCGCAACACTGTTTATAATAGCCAGGTCATGGAAGCAACCTAGATGTCCGTCAGCAGATGAATGGATAAGAAAACAGTGGTACATATACACAATGGAGTATTACTCAGCTATTAAAAAGAATACATTTGAATCAGTTCTAATGAGGTGGATGAAACTGGAGCCTATTATACAAGCCAGAAAGAAAAACAATACAGTATACTGATGCATATATATGGAATTTAGAAAGATGGTAAAGATAACCCTGTATGCAAGACAGCAAAAGAGACACAGATGTATAGAACAGTCTTTTGGACACTGTGGGAGAGGGAGAGGGTGGGATGATTTGGGAGAATGGCTTTGAAACATGTATAATATCATATAAGAAATGAATCGCCAGTCCAGGTTTGATGCAGGATACAGGATGCTCGGGGCTGGTGCACTGGGATGACCCAGAGGGATGGTACAGGGAGGGAGGCGGGAGGGGGGTTCAGGATGGGGAACACGTGTATACCCGTGGCAGATTTATGTTGATGTACAGCAAAACCAATACAATATTGTAAAGTTTAAAAAAAAGAAAAAAGAAAAATCATCCTAAGAATTCAAAGATGAGGTTGAAGACATACTCTATGTTACTTGATGCCTGCTGTCAGGCAGTCAGTCACTTCTCTGAGCATGAGAACAAAATTTTTGATCAAAATTGCAAACTTCAATCCACTGTCTGTATTCAGTATTCAGAGCTAGTTTACAGAAGGCAGTGGTTACAAACGTCATATACTGGAGGAAGGCAGGGGAAAAAGCCAACTTGTTAAATAATACCACTTCCATTTCATACCCACAGTGTCCCATGGCAATAATTAACCATAGTTATTATAACTAGTGATAGTTATTCCTTCTCTTCAGCCAGTGTGTTTAGTGTCTTCTTGAAGAAAATGCATTTTCACCTGAAGGGGGGAAAATTAAGCCAAAATACAAGGCATGGGATCATAAGGAAGAAAGCTTAAATGGTAGAATCCCAGGAAATGCAGGGCATATGAGTGAGATAAGGTCCATAATAAAAAGAGGAGCTAGAGCAGAACTAAGACAAACTGGGTCTATTTCCAACTTTGTATCTTCCTGAGAGGAAATGCCATTGAGCTGCCAAGCAATACATTTTGGTTCTAATCTTGCCTATGATATAAACCAGTTGTTACCTCCTATTTCTAAATTTTAAGTTCCTCATGTGTGAAATGATATTGATGCAGCAGGTGATCTCTAAATTATCCACTAGCTTTAAGGTTTCAGACAAGACACCTCAAAAAACCTCTCTACTACATAATTGGGCTAAATGTTTCACAGGAGATGAACACTCCTCAAAGTGAATAGGATTTGTCACAGTTTATAATCTGCTTTTGTAGTTATAGCTCTGTCGCTGTTGATGTTCAGCACAGCAGGGAGATGAATTACATCAGGTGTGCAATTGCCTACAATGACATATCAGCCTTTTCTGTAACCAGTGCTCCATGAAATACTCAAACAAAAGGTTTTTTTTTCCTTTTCCTTTGTGAAGAAAGAAAAATAGAAAGCTATTTTTAATTTGTCATTCTGATATTACTTACACTTTCCCCTTTGAGCTTTAAAACTTAATTACACTAGTAAACACGGTAGGGTAAAGGGATGTAGAATGAAGGATTGACTTCGAAGAAAAGTGCTAAACTTTAGACCATGTAATTAGTCCTGCATTGAAGACTGAGAAGATTACATATTTTTTCATAAATTTAACCAACAAGTATAGCATATGGAATGTACTCAATATCTTATAATGGAACAGAACGTAAAATACACACACATACACACACACACATATATGTAAAAAACTGTGTGTCTCCTGCAATGCAGGTAGGTTCTATACCCACTAGCCATCAGAAGTGTTGTATAAAACTGAGTGTGTATATATGTGTGTCTGTGTGCATGTGTGTATATATATAATTATTGAAATATAATTGATTTTTTATACTGTGTTAGCTTCAGATGTACAACAAAGTGATTCAGTTATATATATGTATATGTATATATACATATATATGCATGTATACATATGCATATATGTATACATATATACATATACATATATATAAATATATATAGCTGAATCACTTTGTTGTACATCCGAAGCTAACACAGTATAAAAAAATCAATTATATTTCAATAAAAATGTTCTTAGATAACATAAAGTTTAATATTAGGTGCCATTTTTTTAAGTGCCTTTTACTCTTGGGTAAATAATGTTAATCAAAATATGTGGGAATTTTGTGTTTTCCCATTAAGAAATACATATAGACAGTCAATGAGAAATAATCCATTTCAAAATATTTATGACCAGGCTTGAAAGTTTATTGAAATATGATTTGATCTCCTGGAGCTTTGGCTGCAACAAGCAGGCCACTCTTGATTACTTCTGCATGCCAATTAGAATTACAGCAATCACATCCTCATGGCTAAATTGCTGAAAATTAGTCATCTGTCTCCAGAAGCAGTCAGGGAAATGTACTGTATGTCTACCAACATGTAATCAAAGTTTTAGTTTAGAACTAAGAGTGACAATGGAGCTAAAAATAGGATCAAATTCAATTTGTAGAAAGATAGGGGAGTGTATCTATCAAATTATTGAAAAATTGAGAAACAACCAATTAGCAGAAATTTGTGTAGCAAAGACACACATTTTCTGAGATTTTTAAGGATCCATTTGTGAGGAAACAATTTGCTGTGACACTCTAAGTACAATTTAAGGATATTCTTCCCTGGTCGCTAATGTGTAAAGAATGTTCTTACCAATGCAGGAGATGAGAGTTCAATCCCTGGGTCAGGAAGATCCCCTGGAGAAGGAAATGGCAACTCACTCCAGTGTTCTTGCTTGGAAAACCCCATGGACAGAGGAGCCTGGCAGTCTACAGTCCATGGAGTCCAAAGAGCCAGATGTGACTTAGCATCTCAACAACACCAACAGCAGACTAAGTAGAGAGGCATTGCAAAACTTACTTGCTGTCATCTCTCTGGCTTGGCTCCAATTCCTAAAGTATCAGTCTCACAGTTAATATTGATATCCCTAAATAGTATCATAAAGATTGCCAAGAGGTCAATATGCCGTCTGTTGCTAAATATTAAGGTAAGAAGACTCCATTTTTCTTAACATTTTATTACAATTATCAGTTGTTCCGAGTAGAGAACTAGGAGTGAGGATGGAGTACAGACAGGACAACGCTGATCAGAAGATGAGATCACAAAGAGACATGCCGCGGGTCCTGCCTGGCATAGGAAAGTGGAAGTGAAGGCGCTCAGTCGTGTCCGACTCTTTGTGACCCCGTGGACCGTAGCCCAGCAGGCTCCTCTGTCCATGGGACTCTCCAGGCAAGAGTACTGGAGTGGGCTGCCATTCCCTTCGGGATGATTCAAATCCACTTGGCATGGATTGCGTGAAAGCATGAGGCAGACTGAAGGGAGCATAGACTAGGGGCGAAAAGCCGACTGTGTTGAATTTTTCCCACATTGGGCCGTAACCCTATTGAGGGCACCAACAAAGTGCCATTGGCAGTCTCTTTGATGCACATTTCTAGCTCATTCCTGTGTGCAGTGTCAGAGTTTACTGGCTTTCCTGGTGGCTCAGGGAAAACGAATCTGCCTGCCAGTGCAGAAGACACAGGTAGGATCTCTGAGTCAGGACGATCTCCAGGCGAAGGAAGTGGCACCCCACTGCAGCATTCTTGCCTGGGAAATCCCATGAGCAGAGCAGCCTTGCAGGCAGCAGCCCGTGGGGTTGCCAAACAGCTGGACCGTGCTTAGCGGCTGAACAGCAGCAAATGACAGTCTGTAGTACTTAAGCAGCATGTATAGCATTTCAGGTCGGCTTTCAGCAGCTTATTCTCAAGTTTTAAACTTCTTCTAAGCTTTTCCTGTAACTCTTTGAAAAGTTACTACTGATTCTTGGATAGGAAGTGGTTCCCATAGTTTTTCTGCTATTCCTAGAATACAATTCCTTTTCTGTTCTCTTCCTTATTTTTAGTGTCTGTTAAGTCTTAGTCACTCAGTCATGTCAGACTCTTTGCAATCCCATGGACTGTAGCCCACTAGGCCCCTCTGTCGATGGAATTGTCCAGGCAAAAATACTGGAGTGAGAAGCCACTCTCTTCTCCAGGGATCTTTCCAGACCCAGGGATCAAAACTGGGTTGCTTGCATTGTAGGCAGATTCTTTACCACTGTCTAGGTCTCAATTCTTGAGGCAAGAAGAGAGAAAAGAAGGGCAAATAAAGAAAGTATTCATACCTTTGAAGGGAAACCAGAAAAAGAAAGAAAAGGAGCACCATTCAGGGAAAGAAGAAAATCAAAGAGAGGACAGGGTGTCAAACTGTTGTAGGCCCATTCCCACCTTGCATTTTATCTCACAAAATTAAAAAAAAAAAAATTCCAGTTTGTTCTGGCTGATCAGCTCACTACCTTTTGTCTCATTTACGATCCACATCCAAACTTACAGTAGCTCTAGCAAAGAAACTGTAGTTAAAAGAGATTTGCAGCAGGCAGAATTATAGGCAAATAGTATTTACTATGAATTTTTATACAGAAGTGCTGGCAAATGTCTCTTCCTTTGTTCCTTTTTTCAGTTCTAAAGGAGGAACCAGCAGCAAAGCTTCATTATGGTGACTTAGGAGTCAGATAAAGGGCAGAGGTGGAAACTATCCATCTTTCCTTATGATTCTTTGAATCCAAAGAAGACGCTCAGTCGTGTCCGACTCTTTGCCACCCCATAGACTGTAGCCTATCAGGCTCCTCTGTCCATGGGATTTTCCAGGCAGTAGTCCTGGAGTGGATTGTCATTTCCTTCTCCAGGGGATCTTACCAACCCAGGGCTCGAATCCGGGTCTCCTGCAGTTTAGACAGACGATTTATCATCTGAGCCACCATAGAAGTCCAAAGAAGATATTACATTTACTTAATTGAAAAGATAACTTTTTTGTGATAAATATATATATATATATATATCTTCTTTCCCTTTCCATTTTCATCCATCCATTCAACCTCATTCCTGCTACCCCTCTTTTCTAATGCCTTCCCTAGATTTCAAGTTGGAAAAGTGAGAAAAAAAAATACTTTCCACCGTAGGGCTTTATATGACTCTAAAATGCTACGATCATTTCCCATGATAAAGTGTTGCTGTGTTCTTTTCCCTCAGAACTAAAAAAAAATAGGTCTTGGGTAGAGACACTGGCCAACACTTCTAGAGGAAATTTATAGTAAACACTGCTTGCCTATAATTCTCTCTATGACAAGTCTCTATTAACCAGAATTTATCCATTTTACTAGTAGAGGGATGATGGGCATTCATGATTTCTCTCAATTGGTGAAATTCATATGGACCTTCTGAATTATTAGGAAATAGTGTCAACTGCTCTATATTGTATTGCAATGCTTTTAAAAATGATCATCAAATGATGAGCTATACGACTATTAAATTCAACCAAGCAGAACTCCTTTCTTCCTGACTCTGATTCAAAAACTGTAACTTTACTGTACAATCTCCTCACTCCCTAATGTAAGGAGTCAGTCTAAAACAGCAGGGGCGAAAAGCAGACAACCACAACCATATCTTTCAACAGCTGAGGGATAGCTCGATTGAATGCATGACTTCAGGTCTTTCTATTATTCAAACTCTGCCCTATTCACAGAAATAAATGGTGCAGTGTAAGTGTACTTTCAAAGAGTCGAATATGGATTCAGGAAAGGAGACTAAATTCATCTGAGTTCCACACTGCTTTTTACTTAGAAAGCTATCTTTTGTTGCTTCAAATAAAGTGTTGTTAATATCCTACAAAGTCTCATATATACTATCTTCAGCAATTTACATTTTCATAATGCCACACAGTATACTAAGTTATGATTTAGAAGCATTTACAAAATCATAAATCATGTCTCTGATGCTTTGATCCAAGATAGGATATTTCCACCTCTGAGCATTTAGGTACAAAAAGTACTATTTTATTTATTTCCAAAGATGAAAAAAGTGAAGCATATGGTTAACAATAGTCAATGGAATTTTTTCTAAAGGTGGAAACTAAAAGCAAAATTAAAAACTAATTATCTTTCTTATATTTTAAGCAACAGAGAGTAATTAGATAGTTCATTTGATAGTTTAAGATCCCATAACCATTTTTATCCTATATTGGTTGGATACATAGATGTGTATAAGAGACAGGGAGATGAACACTCCTCAAAGTGAATAGGATTTGTCACAGTTTATAATCTGCTTTTGTAGTTATAGCTCTGTCGCTGTTGATGTTCAGCACAGCAGGGAGATGAATTACATCAGGTGTGCAATTGCCTACAATGACATATCAGCCTTTTCTGTAACCAGTGCTCCATGAAATACTCAAACAAAAGGTTTTTTTTTCCTTTTCCTTTGTGAAGAAAGAAAAATAGAAAGCTATTTTTAATTTGTCATTCTGATATTACTTACACTTTCCCCTTTGAGCTTTAAAACTTAATTACACTAGTAAACACGGTAGGGTAAAGGGATGTAGAATGAAGGATTGACTTCGAAGAAAAGTGCTAAACTTTAGACCATGTAATTAGTCCTGCATTGAAGACTGAGAAGATTACATATTTTTTCATAAATTTAACCAACAAGTATAGCATATGGAATGTACTCAATATCTTATAATGGAACAGAACGTAAAATACACACACATACACACACACACATATATGTAAAAAACTGTGTGTCTCCTGCAATGCAGGTAGGTTCTATACCCACTAGCCATCAGAAGTGTTGTATAAAACTGAGTGTGTATATATGTGTGTCTGTGTGCATGTGTGTATATATATAATTATTGAAATATAATTGATTTTTTATACTGTGTTAGCTTCAGATGTACAACAAAGTGATTCAGTTATATATATGTATATGTATATATACATATATATGCATGTATACATATGCATATATGTATACATATATACATATACATATATATAATGGATACATAGACTTTAAAAGGTTGAAATTGTGTTAGAGCAAATATGTGTTCTATTTTACTGAAAAATAAAAGTTACAAATGTGGTGTATCCATCTGCGAGTTCTCTCTATATTAAAAGATGGCGAATCTTCTGTGATTTCAAAAAAAGAGAGAATTCCATTTCTTTTCTGAAATTATTTTTAATTATTTAAAACTACCAGACATGCGTCTTGGACAAAGGATATATATCTTCACCCTAAACACACATACACAGAATTATTAATGACTTTATAAGCAAAAATGTTTGGAAAGACAAAGTTATATCAGCATCTTTAAACAAATGAAAATTTCTTTCTCACTTCATCTTTCATCTACTAATTACATCCTCCATTTAAATTACTTTGGGATTCTAAAAACATAAATCATATAAGCAATAAATACATGGCAGTACATGGTTATCACTACTATGTTAATGTAACTGCTATATAATAACTTTGCATACTGAAATAATGTGACTGATAAAATGAGTTCAATGGGGGTCTTCCCTGGTGGTTAAGACTTTGCCTTCCAATGCAGGGGATGCATGTTCAATTCCTGGTTGGGAAGCTTTCCCACATGTCTGTGGCCAAAAACCCCAAACATAAAACAGAAGTAGTATTGTAACAGGTGCAACAAAGACTTTATAAAAAAATGAGTTCAATAACTTCAATCAGATTTATTTCTTTTGAAAATATTTGCATGCTTATGCCACTGGTTAGACATCACAAAATAGTAAACATATTTCAGACAGACATGACAATATAGGAGGACAGTTTCCTTAAAACACTTGATCTTCTGCATTTACAAAGAACAGTTTGAATCTCTCCACAGGTCAAATCTTTCTATATGTTTTCTATAGAATCATTGAAAGCATCTTTAATATTACTAAAGTAATCAGATGTGGGATCTGAATTAAGGTTAAAACACATGTTTGCAGAGCCAGATGTTAGAAGCCCACTATTCTTCATTGGTTCTTGCATTGCATAGGTTTGACAATGCATTTTAACCACCCAGTGAATTTGTAGAAGTGGTATACTAACTATAACATCTTTCTAATCATTGTGGAAGAAATAACCACTGCTTTGTAATGCTTGTAAAAATTAGTATATTTTATATCTAATCATCTCCAATATACATATTGCAAATTGAAGGTAAATAAAATATGAAAGTGTAATTAACACTCACAAATTGGATTTATTAATGATTTTAGTAGATGTCAAACAAATGAGTACATTTACTGTGATCATAATCAAATAATTGTTAAAGAAAAATAATCAAACTTCAGCTATACTTAATGACAATTTTAAATGTTATCTCTTATTGCTGTTACTACCCTTGTATCAAAGAATGTTTTAGACTAATGTCGTTCAGATTCA
>SJYT01082525.1:49931-63953 GCA_006410635.1 Cephalophus harveyi
ATAACTGCATTTTTCAGCTGAATCTATCTGACCTCTTCATAACAATCTGTTATTTATGTTTATGTGAACATCTTCACAAATTTACTCTTCTTCTCACTCAAGTACTCATCTCTTAATTTGCTAAAATCTATTAAAATAGTATTTATCATTTCCATTTTAAGTATATTTGTTCATATTCATCAGGACATAAGTACTTATTTACAAGTGAAAGATGAAACAAATTAAACAATACTTTAAAACATTAAAATATAATTGTTTAACTTCCAAATGATTCAGTAGCTATGTTTCAGCTCTTGTTATACTAAGTTGGAAAAACAGAGTCTGATTTCCAACAACATAAAGTGAAGTCGCTCAGTTGTGTCCGACTCTTTGCGACCCCATGGACCGTAACCTATCAGGTTCCTCCGTCCATGGGATTTTCCAGGCAAGAGTGCTGGAGTGGATTGCCATTTCCTTCTCCAGGGGATCTTCCCGACCCAGGAATCGAACCCAGGTCTCCTGCATTGCAGGCAGACGTCTGAGTAAACAAATCNTTGTGTCCGACTCTTTGCGACCCCATGGACCGTAACCTATCAGGTTCCTCCGTCCATGGGATTTTCCAGGCAAGAGTGCTGGAGTGGATTGCCATTTCCTTCTCCAGGGGATCTTCCCGACCCAGGAATCGAACCCAGGTCTCCTGCATTGCAGGCAGACGTCTGAGTAAACAAATCTAATTGTGTCACATACTACATTGATTGAGAAGAAAACAAATATATGATTAAATCTGTGACTTTAAGTATATAGACTGAAATTCAGATTAAAAGCTTCACTCTAATCATTAAAAATATAGTGAAAGTGAAAGTCGCTCAATCGCCGTGTCTGACTCCTAATTTTCCAGGACAGAATACTGCAGTGGGTAGCCTTTTCCTTCTCCAGGGGATCTTCCCAACCCAGGGATCAAAACCAGGTCTCCCTCATTGCAGGTGGATTCTTTACTAGCTGAGCCACAAGGGAAAAATATAGATGTAATAGTAACAATTTACATTTGAACACAAATTTTAATTACAGAAATTAAAAGCCAGTGGCTGATGGCAGGAGAGGAGCTGGGTCCGTTGCCATGTTGAAAGGAAAAAAACAAACAAACAAACAAACAAAAAAAACAGGTAATACATTTTGAAGGACTTCAATAAATAGATTTGAGTTATGTAGTAGATAAGAAACAACTATAAAAATTGAACCAAGCTAAGATTAAGTGGTAACTCTGGCTTGAAATATTAATAACCTCAGATATGCAGATGACACCACCCTTATGGCAGAAAGTGAAGAGGAGCTAAAAAGCCTCTTGATGAAAGTCAAAGAGGAGAGATGGTGATGAACAGGAAGGCCTGGCGTGCTGCGATTCATGGGGTTGCAAAGAGTCGGACACGACTGAGCGACTGAACTAACTGGTTTTTTTCAGTACTAAATTTCCTAAAACAAAAAAATACATGCAGTCTAAATTAAAAGAAATATTATCACTATTTTAGCTGATGATTAACAGTTCTTAAATAGAAATTATAGAGGAATCAAATGCAGAGGGATTACCTTTCTATATGTATCCATTAATTTCTCTTTTACACTATAGAAGCATTGTTCAACTAATAGTTTATAAAACTAAGAAAATATGCTTGCATTCATGATAATTCTCTATAAAACATTTTGAAATACGTGAAGTCTGGAATTCTTTTCTCGGATAACATGAAACCTAGTACATGCTTTTGAAAAAATAACATTAAGATTAAAAAGAATCAACTCAAAAAACAAGCCAAAGATTTATTTAACGTATTATTTATGATTCAGTTTTCCACCCTGATGATAAAAGGCAGAGGAACCAGAGATAAATTGTCAACATCCACTGGATCATAGAAAAAGCAAGTAAATTCCAGAAAAAAGCATCTATTTCTGCATTATTGACTATGCCAAAGCCTTTGACTGTGTGGGTCACAATAAATTGTGGAAAATTCAGAAAGAGATGGGAATACCAGACCACCTGACCTGCCTCTTGAGAAACCTGTATGCAGGTCAGGAAGCAACAGTTAGAACTGGACATGGAACAACAGACTGGTTCCAACTATTTCTGCATTATTGACTATGCCAAAGCCTTTGACTGTGTGGGTCACAATAAATTGTGGAAAATTCAGAAAGAGATGGGAATACCAGACCACCTGACCTGCCTCTTGAGAAACCTGTATGCAGGTCAGGAAGCAACAGTTAGAACTGGACATGGAACAACAGACTGGTTCCAAAGAGGAAAAGGAGTACGTCAAGGCTGTATATTGCCACCCTGCTTATTTAACTTATATGCAGAGTACATCATAAGAAACGCTGGGCTGGAAGAAACACAAGCTGGAATCAAGACTGCCGGGAGAAATATCAATAACCTCAGATATGCAGATGACACCACCCTTATGGCAGAAAGTGAAGAGGAGCTCAAAAGCCTCTTGATGAAAGTAAAAGTGGAGAGTGAAAAAGTTGGCTTAAAACTCAGCATTCAGAAAACTAAGATCATGGCATCCTGTCCCATCACTTCACAGCAAATAGATGGAGAAACAATGGAATTAGTGGCAGACTTTATTTTTGAGGGGCTCCAAAATCACTGCAGATGGTGATTGCAGCCATGCAATTAAAAGACGATTACTCCTTGGAAGGAAAGTTATGACCAACCTAGACAACCAATACAATATTGTAAAGTCATTAACCTCCAATTAAAATAAATTTATATTAAAAAATTAAAAAGCAGAGACATTACTTTGTCAACAGAGGTCTGTCTAGTCAAGTCTATGGTTTTTCCAGTGGTCATGTATGGATGTGAGAGTTGGACTGTGAAGAAAGCTGAGCACTGAAGAATTGATGCTTTTGAACTGTGGTGTTGGAGAAGACTCTTGAGAGTCCCTTGGACTGTAAGGAGATCCAACCAGTCCATCCTTTTTTTTTTTTGTTAGTTATTTCAGTCATAATTTATTCTAAAGGAGATCAGTCCTGGGTGTTCTTTGGCAGGAATGATGCTAAAGCTGAAACTCCAGTACTTTGGCCACCTCATGCGAAGAGTGGACTCATTGGAAAAGACTCTGATGCTGGGAGGGATTGGGGGCAGAAGCAGAAGGGGAACAGAGGATGAGATGGCTGGATGGCATCACTGACTCGATGGACGTGAGTTTGAGTGAACTCCGGGAGTTGGTGATGGACAGGGAGACCTGGCGTGCTACAATTTATGGGGTCGCAAAGAGTCGGACACGACTGAGAGACTGCACTGAACTGAACATACATATTTCAATGCTATTCTCTCGTATCGTCGCACCCTCACCTTCTCCCACATAGTTTATTCTTTAAATATGTGTCTCTTTTCCTGCCTTGTATAAAAGGTCATCATTACCGTCTTTCTAAATTCCATATGCTGCTGCTAACTCGCTTCAGTCGTGTCTGACTCTGTGAGACCCCTTAGATGGCAGCCCACCAGGCTCCCCTGTCCCTGGGATTCTCCAGGCAAGAACACTGGAGTGGCCATTTCCTTCTCCAATGCATGAAAACAAAAAGTGAAAGTGAAGTTGTTCAGTTGTGTCCAACTCTTAGTGACCACTTGGACTGCAGCCCACGAGACTCCTCCATCTATTGGATTTTCCAGGCAAGAATATTGGAGTGGGTTGCCACTGCCTTCTCCGAAATTACATATATATATGTGTGTGTGTGTGTGTTAATATACCTAAACAGGAAATTTTGTGTGTTATAGTAAGCTGAATTTTCTACTTAGGAAAACAGACTTTTTAGGAAGAGAACTACATTTGCTTTAATAGATTAAAACATAACAACTCTATAATACCTTAAGATGGTGCATTCCCAGTAGATGAATAATTCGTGACTAATAAATTATTATATCTCATATGAGTTTCCTTCCTTTTGAGTAGAGGAAATATAGATTAATTTGTGTCCTGAAAGGTGTTCAATGAGCAAAGTTGCAATAGTTTTTCAATGGCCAGTGTCTGAATTGTGATTTTGATGTGAGAAAACATTGAAAGTACTCTTGAGTCCTTTCTCAATATAGTTAAGATCTCCACTTGAAAAGTTGCAACGTCTGTGTCAAGTTACACACCTCCAAAGGAGAGAGTTAAAGTTGAAGCTGAATAACATTCAGATCTCAATAATGATATTCTTTCTTTCCAAATTTCTAATCTCCTAAGCCACAACTCCGGAAATCTCAGTGAACGTTTAGTTTACAAACATATGTTTTCTTTCTTTTATTGTTTTGATTGTGCGGGTCTCCCTTGCGGCGCGCAGGCTTTCTCTCCTTGCAGGACGCAGGGCCTTCTCTCCAGCTGCAGCTAGGGCTTCTCGAGTTGTAGACCATGAGCTCGAGAGCACATGGGCGCAGTAGTTGTGACCTGCTGGCTTCTCAAATAGTGATGTGTGGGCCCAGGGCATGTGGGATCTTAGTTCCTCGATAAGGGATCAAAGCTACATCCCCTGCCTTGCAAGGCAGATTCTTAACCACTAGACCACCAGGGAAGTCTCGAGCACCTATTTTCTTAACAAAAGTTGCCACATATCTTAAACACAACATGGTGAAGTAATTCCAAGCAGTGACGGTAACAGAATGGAATTAGAAAGCAGTGATAAGATGCTATTCCTATGACATTATAGATTCCCTCTATTGAGAATATTTTTATCTATACTGAAAGCATATGGCAAAATAAACTTAACCAAAAGCACATAGAATATAAAAGAAAATGACATTGCTTGTTTTCTCTTGATAGTGCCGATGATAAGGTTTTGCACTAAATATTAAATATGGTTAATGCTTGGTATAAAGTGTTCCAGTGAGGATGAATTTCTGTTTTATATTAAAATATCAATAGGGATGCTGAAATAGCAATAATATTCTCTGCTAGAAAAAGTATCAATAATAGAGTGTTGTAACACCTCAAAGCACAGTGAATATATCTCTCAGAAATATTATTATGTGCCATGCAAACAAATTTTATATATTGAATAGTATGTGCCAGGCAGATAGTGACACTTATTTTAAAAAGGTTCTATATGTAAGAAATTTCTTTAATCCTACAAAACACTGCCAAGAATACTTCAAGGATTTGTGGGGTGCCATTCATATTTAAACAGATTTCTTGATAACAGCCACTTGAATAATGAGTGCAGAGAGAGAGATCAAGGATTCACAGTTCACACTCTTCAGTAAAAGCAATATAATCTTGGGATTTTTTGCACATTTTGTAAATAGGTCAAAGAGTACTCTATATATCGTCAGTTTCCAGAGTTTATTTCATGAGCATCCAGGGTTTTCTTGCCATTCAGTTCTTATGCACTTCTCTCACTACCATTGTCTTTAATTCATCCTCAGGATTCATTTGAACTCCACCTTTAGCTGGCTAACTCCTACTCTGATCATTTTTCAGCAATCTTTCCTGTTTGACAAAACTTTTACTTATCCAGTGGTGCTACAATATAATCACAGGAAGAAAGGAAACGTTATTCAACTATTTTACGTTTATAGATTTCTGATGAGTACCTTTAAGTCACTCAGTCGTGTCTGACTCTCTCCGACCCCATGGACTGTAGCCTACAGGGCTCCTCTGTCCATTGGATTTTCCCGGCAAGGGAACTGGAATGGGTTGCCATTTTCTCTCCAGGGGATCTTCCTGACCCAGGGATTGAACCCAGTTCTCCCACATTGCAGGCAGACACGTTACCATTTAATACACTATTACCTTGACTTGGGAGAGTGTCATGAAGCAACACTATTTCAACACTTCATTCAATAACAACAAAATATCAGAAACTATACATATCATGGTTGTTATTTGGATCAACATAAATAAATGGGCACATTACTATCCTTGCAAAATACCTAGATTTAAAATCTAGTATGCAATAAGCATGGGTTTCCCTGGTGACTTAGATGGTAAAGAATTCACCTGCAATGTAGGAGACCTGTGTTTGATCCCTGGGTCAGGAAGATCCCCCGGAGAAGGAAATGGCTACCCACTCAAGTATTCTTGCCTGGAGGAGTCCAGGGACAGAGGGTCCTGGCAGGCCATGGTCCGTGGAGTCACAAAGAGTTGGACACAACTGAGCAGCTGACACTTTCACTTTCTTTACAGTGCTGTGATCATCATGGTATCTTTCAAACGCTGTTAAACTGTCAGATTGAGTAAACAATCTAACTGGGCTCTATTAACCAGGGACTGGATAAACCTATTGAAAACATGTGCTGCCTTTTTGCGGGGTTTTATATCATTAACCTCCAGTTCTCTTGCCTGGAAAATCCCACGGATGGAGGAGCCTGGTGGGCTGCAGTCCATGGGGTCGCTAAGAGTCGGCACGACTGAGCGACTTCACTTTCACTTTTCATTTTCATGTACTGGAGAAGGAAATGGCAACCCACTCCAGTGTTCTTGCCTGAATCCCAGGGACGGGGGAGCCTGGTGGGCTGCGGTCTCTGGGGTCGCACAGAGTCGGACATGACTGAAGTGACTTAGCAGCAGCAGCAGCAGCAGATCATTAACAATCACACGTGCATGTATTTACTAGGCTTGTTTAACCTCACTGACAAACATGTTATTGGTCATTGCTTGCCCTTTCTGTGATTACTGGTCCTACTTTGGCATGCAACCTACATTTGACATCAATAAAATTAGGGCTTCCCTGGTGGCTCAGAGGTTATAAGCGTCTGCCTCCAATGTGGGAGACCCGGGTTTGATCCCTGGGTCAGGAAGATCCCCTGGTAGAAGGAAATGGCAATCCACTCCAGTATTCTTGCCTGGAGAATCCCATGGACAGAGAAGCCTAGTAGGTTACAGTCCACGGGGTTGCAAAGAGTCGGACACGACTGAGCGACTTCACCTTCACCTTCAAAATTACGGCACTATTTTCATAACATTCATGAAAGGACCAATCAGTCCAATTTTTTCCTCGAACTTAAGATTTTATATGGAGGCTTTGCCACAGAAACAAATAAAATTTGATAAACCTAAATTAAAGATAGTAAGAATTGAATAAAGTAGTTCTCAAAGTTGTCTAATATTTGAAAAATCTAGGGAGCTTAAGAGGCTGCCCATGCTTGGGTCCCACCCTAGAGATACTGATGTGCTTGCTTGGGATGCAAACTGGGCATTGCCAGGTTTCAAATTGTTCCTAGGTGAGTATAACATACAGTCAGAGTTGAGAAGCACTACAAAAACTACCTCCCCACTTGAGAATCACTGTGCAGTGAGCCGTGTTAGCTGACAATCATAAGAAGATTGGGAGAAGCAACTGGACTAATTGAGCATTTGCTACCTACTTGCCTCACAAAACCCAACAAAAGCTAAAAGCTTTGCCCACTAAGAACTTTTGTTTACTAAGTTTACTACTTTGCTTTCTGCTATGAAGTGTGATTTTTTTTTTTTTTTTCTGCGACAGGTGGCTTCTTTCCTCAGTTGTTTAACAGGATTTCCTATTTTGCAATAGTCACTGAAGTTTTTATGGCTAATCCAAAGCATAATGTTTTCAATCAATTAAACACCCAGACAACTTTACATAGGCATTACAGAGATAGTATCATCTCATCAATAAAAATGATACATAACTTGTTCTGAGTTACACAGAAAATAATTCTCAACAATCACCTTTATTACAGAATATGAAACAGATCCCAGAGACAGTTCGTTTAATGCTAGAGATTAACAGCATTGCATTCACAACTGCTTACTATGAAAAAAAAGAAACTAAAGGTCAGTATTTGAGATTTGCTGCCCTACACATCTTGGTTTAATGAAACTAAGGAGGAAAATCTGTCATGTTAGTAATGAGATGCACTGTTTGAAGCATTATGCACTGCAAGGAGAAAATTCATTCGACAATCAGTGTTTAAAGTATATTTGGATAACAGTAGCTCTCACTCATAAATAATAAAACAAGCTGTTAAAGGGTATCTGATAAATACTGTAGGCCAGGAGGAGTTAAATATAATAGGAAAGGATATGCTAGTTGAACACAATAAAAATGCAATGGTTTATGTGACTGATATAAGCTAAAAAGAGACCAAAATGTAGGTACTCAAAAACATAAACAAGAAGAAGATATTGTATGTTAAAGAAAGGTTATGGAATTTATGGAAGCTCTTACATCTCAATGAGTAAACCTGATAGAAAACTTAAGTACACATGAGTGGAATTTATCTTTATTCAAGAGGAATACTCTATAATAGATTATTATAATAGTTAAATAAGATTGTTAAATAAGCTAGTTAAATAAGATTGAATTTTTAGTTTACATATCTATTTTCCTTACTACACAAGGGGGTCCTTGAGGTCAAAGAAAGTACCTGAACCCTTAGATATTTTCATCACAAAGCACAGTCTGACACACAGAAGCCACTCCATTTATGCTTGTTAAATAAATGACAAATTTTCATTAAATATTTATTAGGTTTCAAGTAGCGTGATAGGCATAGACTAAGAAAGTTATAAGACATCTTGAATTATTAATTCTTTATAGCTCAACATTATACTGTAAAATTTATCACTTTAGTGTCTCTAAAGCATAATCCTAGAAACTTCTTTTAGGGTATAAAGAAATAATTCAAGTAAATGAGGTAGACTAGTTTCACAGGAATCCTTAATAGATGGGCTAGGAAATAAACTAACATGTTCATAGCTTTTTGGTAAGATAACATCTGATGATTAATTCTCAGAGGCTTTCCTTTGAGTTCCCTATGAGTTAAGTGGAATACTTGTCCACCTTAAAAATTAAATGCATGATGTGGGGCAAATATGTGAAAAATAAAAGTATACAAGAAAGAATGTCAAAGATAATGTATCTAACCTAATGGTCACAAGATACAAGACTCAAAAATTTTTGTTTTTATTTATAAATGTCTCAATATCTGATTTAGCAACACTTGCTAACTATTTCTGTTGAAGAAATGTACGTTCAGGAGAAAACTCCTGAATCTTCCAACATAAATGTTGCTTGGCAAAAAAGAGATGACTGGCACTGTTACTCCACTCATACTGCACTCTAATGGGACTTCCCTATAGCTCAGCTGGTAAAGAACCTGCCTGCAATTCAGGAGACCCAGGTTTGATCCCTGGGTCAGAAAGATCCCATGAAGAAGGAAATGGCAACCTGCTCCAGTATTCTTGCCTGAAGAATCCCATGGACGGAGGAGCTCGGTGGGCTACAGTCTATGCGGTCCCAAAGAGTTGGACATAACTAAGAGACTAACACACACACACTGCACTCTTAAATCCAGATACTTTGTCATAGAAAAAGATAAAATATTTGAATCGATACTGTCATGCATGGCCAGACTTCATCTATCTTCATGGGTCCAGTCTACTTATAACATTTGTCATTAGTGTGTGCTTGTTCTAGTCCTCAAATCATGCAGCTTAAGGGGCATAACACATACAATAAATATTTAAAATATGATATTAAAGGAGTTTTTGATGATTGAAAGACTCAATGAAAATTCTACATATCTTGTACTATAAAGTTCACAGAATTATGGATATTAGAAAACTGAAAAGTTAGTATCACTGCAAAAGAGCATGGTATAACATATGTGAACGTGACTCATATATGCAGTATAAACTGAATAAAAATCTGTCCTCTACTGGTGGCGAAAAAGCAATAGATCATGGAGTAACTAAGCCTCAGCTCAGTCACGGAGAAAAACATATGACTGAATGAAATAAACATGATTTATCTAGTATTTCAAAAGAAAGTGATCAACAGATATCTCTATAGCAATGATATTGGCACAGTTTATTAGAAAACATTATTCAATAAATTGCCTAAGAAAGCTTCCTTTCCTAACTTTCAGAAATCAAAATATATGAAATAAGAAAGTGATATGCCTAAAATGCAAGCAATATTGTAAATCAGCTATACTTCAATTAAAACAATAAAAAAAATAGAAAAGTAAACTTAAAAAAAAAACACCAAAACTTTAAATGGATGAATTATATCTCCAATAAACCTGTAAACCAAAAGAAGATGAAAGCAAAATAAATCTTTTTATAAACTAAAACAAGGGGAATTTTCCATTTCAAAGGTGTCATTAATTTAGCAGTGAGAACATCCATGTCATTGTTTCTGATATGAAAATCTAAATTTAGAATAGAATTGTAATTGTTTCAATTGTTTGGTTGAGATCAGAGGCATAAATCCCAATCTGAACAGTATAGTTTAGAGTATCAGTTTCAAAGTACCAGTGGTTGAGTTATTCATAGACAGTACCAAACAAGGCATCTAAATTATGTACTGACTCAGATGGCATTGGCTGAAGAGAAGCAAGGACTTTCAACAGTCACTAGAAAAAAAGGAATGGGAAACTGCCCAATCTGTGAAAATGGAGACAGTACAGGCAGGGTAGGCTGAATTTGCAACTACATCTAACAGTGTTGTAAAGCTAAAGGCCTGGGAGTAGTGCATCTAATACACACAAGAGTGCTATTCAAATACACCTTGAAACTGCTTTCTCCTTTTCTACTTTGAATAAAATATATTTCAAAACCTTTGTAAAACCCTGACTTATTTTACTTAAGATGCCACTGTCTATTGTTTCCCATACATTCAGAATAGGGCATACAGTTGAAATGAATATGTATGATTTTATTTCAGACTGTCCTCTGTACTATGCCACACACAGTGAAAACATCTGTTTCTCAGAGATATAATGGGTGAATTTTGATGATGCAAGGTGAGACAATGGATAGGCAAAATACTTAGAACATTTCCAATAGAGGTTTAGAGTTTTTCAATAAGGGACAAGGAAGAAGACACAGTACAGGCACCCCCCACCCCACTCACTTTTTTGGCATAAGAGGAAAGAAAAATAACATTTTTAAAGAAAGAGCCCAAATTGGACCGTTCAGTCAACTGGGACCTTACAGAAAAATACTTGAAAAAAATATTCAATGCATCAGAGTTTTAAAAAGAAGACTCTTCTCAGCAGTGATTTTCCTAGGATTCTTCCATGCACACCTAAGAACAGATTACAACTGCCTGAATTAGGGCTCAGGAGTAGCTCACTGTTTGTGATATCAATTTCCTTATATTTTACATGCAGTCAGAGGACCCTAAAAAGAAGATTTATAAATCCCTATACAATCAAGCATTTGCTACTACATTAGTTGAATACTCTACATTTTATTTTGGAAAAGTAGAAGTCAGTTTCCTTTGGATTAAGTCAATTCAGTTAAGCTCATCAAAACTTGGAAATTTAAAATAAGACAAAAACAGCAAATATTTATAAAAAGTAAACATGATAAGATAGTGTGCTAGTGATGCGTGCAGGGCGGCCATCCCAAGATATCCTGCTTCAGCATGCTAATTATTTTGAATGAAAGTAACAAGAAACAGCAAGTACAAGGAAACTCTGACTTCTTTTGTCCCTCTAACAACAGGAAATGAATCTCCAATGTGAAAGATATCTTTCTTGTTCAAGGAGAAAGATAGAGATTCTCATGACCAGATTCAGAGAAGTTAGGGCTGAAAGGTTGCACAGAAAAACCTTGTTACCTTACTTCTTTACTAAATTTACTACCCCAAACCCAAATCCCTGCGTATTGTTAATCCTTCACAAATGTATTGTTTCTTTATCTGAAAGGTCTAAAAGCTGCCTGCTTTGGTTACTTCTTTGAGCATTATGAGCTCCCATACATATGAAATTAAATTTGGTTTTCTCCTGTTAATCTGTCTTATATCAATTTAATTATTAGACCAACCAAAGAATCTAACAGGGAAAAGTTTTCATTTTCTACACTAGGAATTGAAAGGATACAGAAGAAATATGTACTTTATTGACATGAACTCACAATCCAGTTGTAAACACTATGCTTATGTGTAGAAATGGATGGACAGATCACAGATGGCTTTATGGAAGAAAGATTTCCAGAAATAATGAGAGAGGGACAGTTTTTAAAATGTCAAATGTAACAGAAATTCTGGAGATGTTAAGCAGAAAATCTTGGGCAAATGATGAAAGGGTTATATTTCAACTGGAAGAAAAGATTATAGCAAGAAATGTGTGGTGGGAAAATGCAGTTAATAGAAATGATTCCCTCAATTTAGTAGTGAATTGCAGCAATGGCTAAAGAGTATTCAGTATACTTGGAGGGGTAGCTATTTCATATTTATTTTTCTTGACAAATGACATTTATGTATATTTAAAGGAAAAATGGAAGTGGAGTGTAGAAAGAGACTTAAGAGCTAGATACTTCAACAATTAAAAGGGAACAAATGAGATACTAGAAAGAAAATCAGAGATATATTGGTGCTACAAAGATGGTTTCCATCTTAGGACGTAGGACCTAAAGTAATTCAGGGTTGGAGGTTGTAAAAGAAATTTGAAGATAGTTGAAAAGGTTGGGACAGTCATTCAAGCCCCAGGACATAAAGTTAATGAAAAGGAGCACAGAAATACTAAATTTTCATTCACTACCCATTGAGTTGAATAATCTGTTCCAAAGCAAAAGAAGAAGCTGTTAAGACACTACCAAAGGACTCAGGGCATACCTGCAGAACAATGTCCCTGGAAGAGCCCGTCTATGGAACACAGGTAGGAAAAAGGCAAATAGGTTTGCTTGTAGGTGGTAATGCTAAATTAGAGCCCTTTGTGTGATTTCACTTTCTCATAGCATTCTCAACATTCATTTGAATGCCTTATAAGGAAAACTGTTTAGTATGGAAGAAATAGCATTCACAGTTGCTGCAGATTCAGCTTCATGCATTTGCTAGCTTACCATGCCACAAAAAGTATTATAAAAATAGTCTTTCATTAAAGCCAAGGCCTGTGGCTATATCTTTTCATAAACATACCCTTAGAATTAGTTTCATTTAGAGATAGCCTTTAAAAAATATCTCAATATGCTGTGCTGTATTCAAATTCCTAAATTATACAGTTAGAATAATTTATGATGAAGAAACTTCCCAATATTCCTGGATTATTGAATAGGATAAGGGAAGAAGTGCCTGGAGACACCAGTAAAATGGTTAATGTATATATTCTTTACATTCTGATTACCTCCCTCTTCCTCATGCAGCCTTGGAGCAAGTGGCTACACAAACGGCAGAGGTCTGGAAGAGGAGAGGCCAATGACAGACACTGGCTTTTATTTGCTTTTTGACTGTAGCTACTCTTGCTGATGCCCACCAGCCTAGTCTGAAAGAAGCCATTTTGCAAATTCACCTCAGGCAAATACCAATAAATAAGAAATATACTTCTTTGAGGATCTCATTAAGTTCTATTTCTGTCATTTTCTTTTTTTTTTTTTTAATTTCTGTCATTTTCAGTTTCGCACTTTTGCGAACATACTTTTTAACAAGCATGGCCATTTGGGCAAACCCTAAGGGCTCCAAAATCACTGCAGATGGTGACTGCAGCCATGAAATTAAAAGACGCTTACTCCTTGGAAGAAAAGTTATGACCAACCTAGATAGCATATTCAAAAGCAGAGACATTACTTTGCCGACTAAGGTCTGTCTAACTGCTGAGTTTTCCAAATTTGCTGGCAGATTGAGTGCAGCACTTTCACAGCATCATCTTTCAGGATTTAAAATAGCTCACCTGGAATTCCATCACCTCCACTAGCTTTGTTCATAGTGATGTTTTCTAAAGCCCACTTGACATCACATTCCAGGATGTCTGACTCTAGGTGAGTGACCACACCATCATGATTATCTTGGTCATGTAGATATTTTTTTGTGCAGTTCTTCTGTGTATTCTTTCCACCTCTTCTTGAGATCCAGCCATTCCATTCTAAAGGAGATCAGTCCTGGGTGTTCATTGGAACGACTGATGCTAAAGCTGAAACTCCAATATTTTGGCCACCTCATGTGAAGAGTTGACTCATTGGAAAGGACTAATGCTGGGAAGGATTGGGGGCAGGAGAAGAAGGGAACGACAGAGGGTGAGATGGCTGGATGGTATCACCAACTCGATGGACATGAGTCTGAGTGAACTCTGGGAGTTGGTGATGGACAGGGAGGCCTGGCGTGCTGCAATTC
>SJYT01082528.1:3116-22813 GCA_006410635.1 Cephalophus harveyi
TTTTTTTTTAGTTGTATGAGCATTTGGTATAATTTGAAAAATAACCTCTTGTTTGTCTTATGCTTTGCAAGTATTTTCTCACATTCCTTATGTTGCATTTTCATTTTTTAATCTCTATTTTATTTATTTTCTCTCTGAGCTTTATTATTCATTTCCTTCTTCTGACTTTAGGTTTTATCTGTTCTTTCTCTAATCCTTTTAGGTGGTAGATTAGGTTGCTTGTTTGGGATTTTTCTTGTTTTTTTCTTTTTTTTTGAGGAAGGCTTGCATTGCTATAAATTTCTATATTAGAATTGCTTTTGCTACATTCCATAGATTTTTTGTGATTGTGTTTTCATTGTCATTTGTCTCAAGGTATTCTTTTTAACTTCCTCTTTGATTTCATGTTGACTCATTGTTTTTTTAGTATCCTGTTGTTTAATTTTCACGTAATCACCTGTCTTTTCTCTTTTCTCTTTCTGTGGTTGATGTCTGGTTTCATGCCATTTTGGTCAGAAAAAAATGCTTGAAATAATTTCTCTCCTCTTAAATTCAGTGAGGCTTGTTGTGTGTCCAGGTTTATGATCTATCCCAGAGAATGTTGCATTTGCACTTGAAAAGAATGTTATTCTGCGCTTTTAGATATAATGTCCTGTAGTTACCAATTTAACCTAACTATTTTATTGTGTCATTCAAGATCTGTTAGCTTATTGACTTCGGTCTGGAAGAACTGTCCACTGATGTTTCTGGAATGGTAAAGTCTCCCACTATTATTGTATTCCTATGAGTTTTTTTTTCCCTTTATGCATGCTACTATTTGTTTTATCTGTTTAGATATTCCTATATTTGGTGCATGTATGTTAAGGAGTGTGATTTTTTTTTTATTGTATTTGATTCTTTCATCATTTTTTAGTGTCTTTCCTTATGACCTTTGCTTTAAAGTCTATATTATCTGATATGAGTAATGCTATCCTGACTGTTTTGTCATTTGCATTTGCATGAAATATCTCTTTCTATCCCCTCAGTTTAATATATATGTCTTTCACTCTGAAATGAGTTCTTGTAGGCAGCATATTTTAGGTACTTGGTTTACTATCTAATGTTCTGTGACCTTAGGTCTTTTGATTGGAGCAAATAGCTTATCGACATTTAAAGTGTTGATAAGTATGTGTTTATTGCCATTTTAAACTTTGTTTTCCAGTTAATTTTGTAGTTCTCTATTGAGCCTTTATTCTTCCCTACGTTTTTCCTTTTGTGTTTCCATGATTTTCTTTTGTTTTATGCTTGAGTTCCTTTCTTTTGAGTTTATGTGAGTCCATTGTATGTTTCTGATTTGTGGATATCCTGATTTTCAATTATGTTACTTCTAACTATATTGACTAACATTAGACTTATCATATACACTCAAAAACATTCTAAAAGATCTACATTTTCTTACTCCATTCTCCCACACGGCCTTCCCAGGTGGCTCACATGGTAAAGTGTCTGCCCGCAATGTAGGAGACCTGGGTTCAATCCCTGGATTGGGAAGATCCCCAGGAGAAGGAAATGGCAACCCACTCCAGTACTCTTGCTTGGAAAATTCTATGGACGAAGAATCCTGGTAGGCTACAGTCCATGGGGTCGCAAAGAGTTGGACACGACTGAGTGACTTCACTCTCCCACATTTTGTGATTTTAATGTTTTATTTTATATTCATATTTATCCTTTTTTCTATTCATTATAGTAATAATCACTTTTATAGGATTGCTTTTTAATTTATGTACTGTCTTAATTAAGAGATCTTTAGTACTTGCATACGTCTAACTTTCTTGTTGTGATTTTCCCTTTCCTATGGATTCTTGCTTCTTTTTCATTTAGATAAGACCTTTCAATGTGTATTTTAGGATGCTTAGTTTGCTCTATTCTTTCAGTTTTGCTTCTCTAAAAAATTGTTTATGTCCTCTTCTATTTTAAATGACAGTTTTTAAAGTAGCATATTCTAGATTGTAGGGTTGTTTTTTTGTTTTTGTTTTAATTTCCTGACTTTGGAGACCAGAGGGAGTGTCCAGATTTATTTAAAGCTTCCATTAAAAAAAAAAAAATAAGGTGATAGCTTCATGGGAATGCCCTTGTAATTGACTCTCTGATTTTCTCTTGCAGCATTAACAGTCCTCTCTATCATTGATGATGGACAGGGAAGCCTGATGTGCTGCAATCAAGGGGATCGCAAAGAGTTAAACATGACTGAGCAACTGAACTGAATTGAACTGAGATGAGTGCAATTGTATAGTAGTTCAACATTTTTTGCCATTGCCTTTCTTTGGAATTGGAATAAAAATGGACTTTTCCAGTCCTGTAGTGACTGCTGAGTTTTCCAAATTTGTTGATATATTGAGTGCAGCACTTTCACAGCGTCATCTTTTAGGTTTTCTTTTTTTTTTAATTTAAATTTATTTATTTTAATTGGAGGCTAATTACCTTATAATATTGTATTGGCTTTGCCATACATCAACATGAATCTGCCATGGGTGTACTTGTGTTCCCAGTCCTGAACACCCCTCCCACCTCCCTTCCCATACCATCCCTCTGGGTCATCCCAGTGCACCAGCCCCAAGCATCCTGTATCCTGCATCGAACCTAGATTGGCAACTCGTTTCTTATATGATATTATACATGTTTCAATGCCATTCTCCCAAATCATCCCACCCTCTTCCTCTTCCACAGAGTCCAAAAGACTGTTCTTTACATCTGTGTGTCTTTTTTGTCTCACATACAGGGTTATCGTTACCCTCTTTCTAAATTCCACATATATGCCTTAGTATACTGTATTGGTGTTTTTCTTTCTGGCTTACTTCACTCTGTATAATCGGCTCCAGTTTCATCCACCTCATTAGAACGGATTCAAATGTATTCTTTTTAATGGCTGAGTAATACTCCATTGTGTATATGTACCACAGCTTTCTTATCCATTCATCTGCTGATGGATATCTAGGTTGCTTCCATGTCCTGGCTATTATAAACATGCTGCAATGAACAGTAGGGTACACGTGTCTCTTTCAATTCTGTTTTCCTCGGTGTGTATGCCCAGCAGTAACAAATAATTTCACAATTTGTATGGAAATACAAAAAAACCTTGAATAGCCAAAGCAATCTTTTAGGTTTTGAAATAGCTCAACTTTATTTCCATCACCTCCATGAGCTTTGTTTGTAGTGATGCTTCCTAAGGCCAGTTGACTTCACACTCCAGGATGTCTGGCTCTAGGTGAGTGATCACTCCATCATGGTTATCTGGTTAATTAAGATCTTTTTTTGCATAGTTGTTCTGGGAATTCTTGCCACCTCTTCTTAAAATCTGCTTCTGTTAGTTCCATATTGTCTCTGTCCTTTATTGTGCTCATCTCTGTATGAAATGTTCCCTTGCTATCTCTAATTTTCTTGAAGAGATCTCTATAGTCTTTTCTATTCTATTGTTTTTCTCTATTTCTTGGCATTGATCACCAAGGAAACCTTTCTCATCTCTTTTTTCTAGTCTTTGAAACTCAACATTCAGATGGTTATGTCCTTCCCTTCTTCCTTTGCTTTTCACTTCTTTTCTCAGCTATTTGTAATACCTCCTCAGACAGTCATTTTGCCTTTTTCCATTTTTTTTTTCTTGTGGATGGTTTTGATCACTGCCTCTTATACAGCGTTATGAACCTCCATCCATACTTCTTCAGGCTCTCTATGTATCAGATCTAATTCCTTCAATCTATTTGTCACTGCTACTGTATAATCATAAGGGATTTGATTTAGGGAATATCTTAATGGTCTATGATTTTTCTCTGCTTTGTTCAACTTAAGTCTGAATTTTGCAATAAGGAGTTTGCAAATCTTTTTATGTAATACTTTAAAATGTAAAATAGATTTTTTTTTTCTTGTGGATGGTTTTGATCACTGCCTCTTATACAGCGTTATGAACCTCCATCCATAGTTCTTCAGGCTCTCTATGTATCAGATCTAATTCCTTCAATCTATTTGTCACTGCTACTGTATAATCATAAGGGATTTGATTTAGGGAATATCTTAATGGTCTATGATTTTTCTCTGCTTTGTTCAACTTAAGTCTGAATTTTGCAATAAGGAGTTTGCAAATCTTTTTATGTAATACTTTAAAATGTAAAATAGTATATGTCAAATTGGGATTAAAATGAAGACTATTTAATATCTCAGAGAAATTTTAATTTGGGGTGACATGAGAGAGGAGAATGAAACTTAGACACATTCCAAATTTTCTATAGACTAAACTTCTGAGTTTACCAAATATAAAGTTTCAATTTTGTGTTCTCTATTATCCCACTTGTAAAAAAAATCAAACTCATAGATTTTTTTAATGATTTCACTTTCTTTTTATGGTTTGCATTACATAATCCATTACTGTTATTAATTATTTGTATTACTGAAAGATTCCATCTCACAAAGCCTCAATGAATATATGAAAATGAGTGATCTATTTAGTGGTGTATTAGCACAGATATGTTCTTAATTGGAAAATTTAATGCAAAGTAAGTATTAGTTAGAGAAAATTCGATGTATTAAAAAAAAGTACAGAAGAAGTTAAACTTTTATGGTAGCATTGTTAGAATATGGAGCAGTTATTGCTGTCTTACTCGTAGATGGCATAATGTTATATATAGATGACCCTAAAGACTCCACCAAAAAGCTGTTAAAACTAACACATTCAGTAAAGTTGCAGGATAGAAAATTAATATACAAGAGTTGTGTTTTTATAAACTAATAATGAAACATCTGTAAACTAGAACAGTTTTACTCAAAATAGCATCAAAAACAATAAAATACTTAGGAATAAATTTAAGGAATAAAAGATTTGTACAATGGATATTTCAAGACTTTGGTTAAAGAAATTGACAGAAACAAACAAATGGTAAGATATCATAGAAACATGAATTACAAGAATATTAAAATGCCCTACTAGTAAAAGTCATCTATAATTTCAGTTCAATCCCTATCAATATTCCAATGATAATTTTCACAGAAATAAATAAAACAGTCCTGTAATTTGTATTAGGCCAAAAGCGATCCTGAAGAGTGTGAGACATCTTGATAAAGAACAATCCTGGAGGAATCACACTTCCTGACTCCAAACTATATTACTATAGTATTCAAAAGAGCTGTAGTAATCAAAACAGCATGTTACTAGCATGAAAATAGACACATAGGCCCACTGAACAGAACGATCCTGAAGAGTGTGAGACATCTTGATAAAGAACAATCCTGGAGGAATCACACTTCCTGACTCCAAACTATATTACTATAGTATTCAAAAGAGCTGTAGTAATCAAAACAGCATGTTACTAGCATGAAAATAGACACATAGGCCCACTGAACAGAATAGAGAACAGGGAAATACACCCAGGTAATATATGGTCAACTTATACTTGACAAAGCAGTAAATAATACTCAACTAGAAAAGAATAGTCTCTTCAATAAATGATGTTGGTAAAACTGTGTATCCATATGCAGAAAAATTAAATTGGACTTCTATCTCACACAACTCACCAAAGTTAACATTAAAATGGATTAGAGACTTACACAAGAAATATAATCATAAAAGTTCTAGAAATGTAATCAAAAGTGCTAAAAGAGATTATAAGGAAAAAGTGCCTCACCATTAGTTTCAGCAATGATTTTTTAGATACGTCATCAAAAGCACAACAACAAAAGCAAAAATCAACAAGTGGAAACATATCAATCTAAAAATGTTTTGGACAACAAAGAATCAGTATCATGCTCTTTTGATTACTATAGCTTTCATCTGAAGTCAGGGACCATGATACCTCGAACTTTGTCAATTTTTCTCAAGATTGCTTTGGCAACTCAGATTCTTTTGTGGTTCTGTATAAATTTTAGGATTATTCTAATTGTGTGAAAAAAAAAAAAAAAACAAACCTCACGGGTATTTTCATAGGGATTGCATTACGCCTGTAAACTCTTTTCAGTGGTATGGAAATTTTAAAAAGTATATTAATTCTTCTAAACCTAAAACACACAATACCTTATCATTTCTTTGTATCATTTTCAAACTCCCTCATCATTTTATAGTTTTCAGATATGTCTTCCCCTCTTTGGTTAAGTTTGTTTCTAGGTATTTTATTCTTTTTAATGTGATTATAAATAAAATATTTTTTTGCTTTTCATTATGATAGATCATTATGAGTATATAGAAAAGTGACAGGCTAATGAATATTAATCTTGTATCTTAAAAACTTATTTAATTCATTTATTCTAATAGATTATTTTGGTGGAGAGTTTAGCATTGTCTATAGTATCATGTCATCTGCATATAGTGACAGTTTTACTTCTTCCCTTCCAATTTGCATGCATGTTATTTCCTTTTTTTTTGTCTGATTTTATGTCTAGGGATTACAAAACTATATAAAAGTGGTGAGAGAATCATTATGAGTATATAGAAAAGTGACAGGCTAATGACTATTAATCTTGTATCTTAAAAATTTATTTAATTCATTTATTCTAATAGATTATTTTGGTGGAGAGTTTAGCATTGTCTATAGTATCATGTCATCTGCATATAGTGACAGTTTTACTTCTTCCCTTCCAATTTGGATGCATGTTATTTCCTTTTTTTTTGTCTGATTTTATGTCTAGGGATTACAAAAGTATATAAAAGTGGTGAGAGTGGGCCTCCTAGTCTTCTTCCTGCTTTTAGACCAAAACTTTCAGCTTTTCACCTTTGAGTATGATGTCAGCTATATGTTTGTCATAAATGGCTTTTATTATGTTGAAATATGATCCTTCCATATCAACTTTGAGGATTCTTATTATTTTCTTAAATGCATTTCTGAGTCTATTGAGATAATCATGTAGTTTTGTCATTTCGGTATTTTTTTTTTTTTAATGTGGTATATCACACTGTTTTGCATATGTTGACCTTGGGATAAGTTCATTTTGGTTGTGGTGTATGATCTTTTTTATATGTTATTGGAGTCAGTTCGTTAATATTTTGTTGAGAAGTTTTGCATCTATATTCACAGATACATTGACTGTAATTTGCTTTTTTGTAGTGTTTTTGTTTCATTTTGGTATCAGGGTAACGGTGACTTCATAGAATGAATTTGGAAATATTCCATGTTCTTCAATTCTTTGTAGATTTTAGGAAAGCATATGTATTAGCTTTTAAAATATTTGGTAGAATTTCCCTGTGAAGCCATCCCCTGTGAACTTTTGCTTGCTGGGAGTCTTTTTCATTACCATTTCAATTATAGTACTAGTGTTTCTTCTATTCAGACTATCTATATCTTCCTAAATATTGTCCATTTCTTCTAGGTTGTTCAACTTGTTGACATCTAATTGTTCATAGTATTCACTTATGCTCTTTTTTTTTTCACTTATGCTCTTTTTATATATCTGTGATATTGTTTATTTCTCCTCTTTCATTTGTTATTTTATTTATTTCATTCCTCTCTTTTATTCTTTTTTAGTCTTATTGAAGGTTAATTATTTTTATCTTTTCAAAAAATAAATTGTTGGTTTCACTGACCTCTTTTATTTTTTTTTTTTTTGGTGGGGGAAGAGCTATTTTATTTATCTTCACATCACTCTTTATTATGTCTTCTGGTAACTTTGGGCTTTTTAGTTCTTTATCTAACCCCTTAAATAGAAGATTAGATTCTTTACTTGAGATTGTAATTGTTTTTTGAGGTCACCTTGTATCACCATAAACTTGCTCTCAGAACTGATTTTGCTGCATCTTCTAAATTCTGTAAAACTGTTTTTCCATCTTCATTTGTTTTGAGTTATTTTCTGATTTCCTCTTTGATTTCTTCATTGACCCAATGTTTTCTTAGTAGCATATTGTCTAATCTCATGTTTGTGCTTTTCCCATTTTTTACCTGTAATTATTTCTAGTTTCATACCATTGCAGTTGTAAAATACTTGATATAATTTCTATTGTCTTAAATTTTTCAACTTCTTTATGGCCTCATGTGGTCTCCTCCTAGATATATCCTGGGGAATGTTTCACTTATATTTTTTAAAAATGGAATATCCCTTGTTTTGGGTTGGAGTGTCCTATAGTATGGTACTGGAACAAAAGCAGATATATAGATCAATGTAAAAGAATAGCCTGAAAATACAACTCCAGACTATGGTCAATTAATTTACAATGAAAGCAAGAGTATACAATGAAGCAGGGATAAGCAGTTCTGTGAAAAATTTACAGCTACTTATAGAATAACAAGATTAGAACATTTCCTTATAGCATAGAGAAAAATAAACTCAAAGTGGATTAAAGATTTAAATGTAAAACCTGAAACCATAAACTTCCTAAAAGAGAATATAGAAAGAACATTCTTAAACAAAAATTGTAGCTCTAATTTTTGGATCTGTCTCCTAAACCAAGAGAAATAAAAGTAAAAATAGACAAATAGGACTAAAGTAAAACATTTTGCACAACAAAGAAAACCATGGACAAAACAAAAAAGCAACCTACAAATGGGAGAAAATGTTTGCAAATAATATCATCTGTAAGGGATGAATATTCAAAACTTATAAATAGCTCATACAACTCAGTATGAAAAACACAATGAACTCAATTTTTAAAAAATCACAAAAGACCTGAATAGTCATTTTCCAAAAAAGATACACATATGGCAAACAAGCACGTGAAAACATGCTCAATACTGCTAATCATCAGAGAAATGTAAATCAAAATGACTATCCTTAAAGTCTATTAATAACAAATGTTGTTGATCATGTGGAAAAAGGGAGCCCTTCTACCCTTCTGGTGGGAATGCACATTGTTATAACCACTATGGAAAATTGTATGAGGTTAATCTAAAAACTAAAACTCCCATATGATCCAGCAATTTTACTGCTAGATTATATATGTGAAGAAAATGAAACACTAATTTAAAAAGATAAACGCACCCCAAGTTCTTAGCAAAATCTTCTACAAAAGCCAAGGTATGAAATCAAACTTAGTGGCTTTCAATAGAAGAATGTATGGAAATAAGAAGATGTGAAATATACATATTCATACATAAGTTTCCCAGGCGGCTCACAGTGGTAATGCATCTGCCTACCGATGCAGGAGATGCAAGTTCGATCCCTGGTCAGGAAGATCCTCTGGAGTAGGAAATGGCAACCTATTCCAGTGTTCTTGCCTGGGAAATTCCATGGGTGGAGGAGCCTGGCAGGCTAGAGTCCATTAGGTAACAAAGAGTTGGACACTACTGAACATGCACACACACATGTGTGTGTGTGTGTGTGTGTGTGTGTGTGTGTGTAGGATGCTACTCAGCCATAAAAACATGAAATCCTATTATTTGCTACAATGTGGGGAATTGTGTGGATGGTCCACTGGTTAGGACTCTGCACTTTCACTGCTACAGGCCTGGGTTTGTTTCTTGGTTGGGGACCTAAGATCCCACAAGTCATGTGGCATGGCCAAAAAAAAATAATAATAATAAGATGGACATAGAGAGTATTATGATTCACAACATGTCATACAAATAAACAAAAATACTCTATTATCACTTATATGCTGAGTCTAAAAAATAAATGAATAAATATATGTAATAAAACAGAAACAGATCACAGACATAGAGAATGAACTAGTGGTTACCAGTGAATAAAAAGAAGGAGGAAGAGGTGAGATAGGGCTATGGGACCAAGAGACATAAACTACTATGTGTAATACAAATGAACAACAAGGATACCTTGTACATCACAAGGAAATATAACCATTATTTTAATACATTTAAATGGATTATAATCTGTAAAAATATCAAATGTTTATTACTTACTGAAAGTAATATAATATTGTAAGTCAACTCTACTTCCATAAAAAGAAACAATACAATAAAAAGGCAACCATGAAGTGATGGAAATTTTTGAACCATGTATCTGATAAGGGATTAATATACAAAATATATAGAGAACATTTACACCTCTATAGCAAAAAAAAAAAAAAAGGAGTTTAAAATGTGCAGAGGACCTGAGTAGATACTTTCCCAAAGAACATATATAGATTGCCCACAGGTACATGAAAGTTGCCCAACATCTCTGCTGCTGCTGCTGCTACTAAGTCACTTCAGTCATGTCCGACTCTGTGCGACCCCATAGACGGCAGCCTACCAGGCTCTCCCATCCCTGGTATTCTCCAGGCGAGAACACTGGAGTGGGTTGCCATTTCCTTCTCCAATGATGAAAGTGAAAAGTGAAAGTGAAGTCGCCCAGTCGTGTCCAAATCTTCGCGACCCCATGGACTGCAGCCTACCAGGCTCCTTCCTCCATGAGATTTTCCAGGCAAGAGTACTGAAGTGGGGTGCCATTGCCTTCTCTGCTAGTCATATTTACAATATAAATCAAAACCATGATAACATACCACTGTACACATGTTAGAATAACTGTCATGAAGAAGACCAGAGGTAACAGTATTGACAAAGATGTAGAGAAAGGTAACCTTGTTCCCTCTTGATGAGACTGTAAAATTGTGTAGGCATTATGGGAAACAGTATGGAGGTGTCTTAAAAAAAAAAAAAAAAAAAGAACTATCATAAGATCCATCATTCCCACTTCTGGCTATATATCCAAAGGAAATTAAAATAGGATATTGAAAAGCTAGTTCCACTTCCATGTTTATTGCTATTATTCACAATAGCCACGATGTAGAAAAAAAACCTGTGTTCATCAATGAATGGACATAAAAAGGATACTTTATATTCAGCATTTTACAGCCATGTGAGGAAAATAAATCCATCATTGGTTACAACATTAATGTAGAATCTAAAAAGCCAGATCATGGAAGCAAAGTAGAATAGTGATTACTAGGGGATGAGGAGGAGAGGGTGGGGAAAAAAACAAACAAACAAACTTGCAATTAGAAGATGAGTAAGTTCTGGATATCTAAGATACAGTGTAGTACATATAATCAACAATACCATATTGTATATTTCAGTTTATAGGAGACAAGATATTAATAATCTCTCCATGAAAAATAAATAACTATTTGAGATGAGTAGAGGGGTTACCTTGGAGAAGGAAATGGCAACCCACTCCAGTGTTCTGCCTGGAGAATCCCAGAGACGGGGGAGCCTGGTGGGCTGCCGTCTCTGGGGTCGCACAGAGTTGGACACGACTGAAGCGACTTAGCAGCAGCAGCAGCAGCAGCAGAGGGGTTACCTAATTCTATGGTGTGAATCATACTGCAATATATAAACATACCAAATCAATAAATTGTACACCTTAAAATTGCACTAATGCCAAGACTGGAACAATGGACTGGTGCCGAATGGAAAGTTGTACATCAAGGCTGTATATTGTCACCTTGCTTATTTAAATTATTATTATTATTATTTTATTTTTTTAATTTTATTTTTACTTTATTTTACTTTACAATACCGTATTGGTTTTGCCATACATTGACATGAATCCACCATGGGTGTAAACGAGCTCCCAATCCTGAATCCCCCTCCCACCTCCCACCCCATATCATCTCTCTGGATCATCCCTGTGTACCAGCCCCAAGCATCCTGTATCCTGTATTGAACATAGGCTGGTGCTTCATTCTTACATGATAGTATACACGTTTCAATGCTATTCTCCCAAATCATCCCACCCTCTCCCTCTCTGTGAGTCCAAAAGTCCGTTCTATACATCTGTGTCTCTTTTGCTGTCTCACATACAGGGTCATCATTGCCATCTTTCTAAATTCCATATATATGTGTCAGTATACTGTACTGGTGTTTTTCTTTCTGGCTTACTTCACTCTGTATAATAGGTTCCAGAATAAATGCTGGAGAGGGTGTGGAGAAAAGGGAACCCTCTTACACTGTTGGTGGGAATGCAAACTAGTACAGCCACTATGGAGAACAGTGTGGAGATTCCTTAAAAAACTGCAAATAGAACTGCCTTATGACCCAGCAATCCCACTGCTGGGCATACACACCGAGGAAACCAGAATTGAAAGAGACACATGTACCCCAATGTTCATTGTAGCACTGTTTATAAAAGCCAGGACATGGAAACAACCTAGATGTCCATCAGCAGATGAATGGATAAGGAAGCAGTGGTACATATACACAAAGGAGTATTACTCAGCCATTAAAAAGAATTCATTTGAATCAGTTCTAATGAGATGGCTTATTTAAATTATATGCAGAATACATCATGCAAAATGCTGGGATGAATGAAGCATAAGCTAGAATGAAGAGTACAGGGAGAAATATCAATAACCTTAGATACCCAGATGACACCACCCTTATGCCAGAGAGGGAAGAAGAACTAGAGTCTCTTGATGAAAGTGAAAGAAGAGAGTGAAAAGCTGGCTAGAAGCTCAACATTCAGAAAATGAAGGTCATGGCGTCTGGTCTCATCACTTCATGGCAAATAGATGGAGAAACAATGGAAACAGTTATAGACTTTATTTTCTTGACCTCCAAAATCACTGCAGATGGTGACTGAAGCCATGAAATTAAAAGTTGCCTGCTCCTCGGAAGAAAAGCTGTGACCAACTTGGACAGCATATTAAAAAGCAGAGACTACTTTGCCGACAAATGTCCATCTAGTCAAAGTTATGGTTTTCCAGTAGTCTTGTATGGATATGAAAGTTGGATCATATAGAAAGCTAAGTGCCAGAGAATTGATGCTTTTTAACTGTGGAGTTAGAGAAGATGCTTGTGAGTCCCTTGGACAGCAAGATCAAACCAGTCAATCCGAAAGGAAATCAGTCCTGAATATTCATTGGAAGTACTGATGCTAAAGTGGAAGCTCCAGTACTTTGGCCACTTGATGTGGAGAACTGACTCCTTAGAAAAGACCTTGATGCTGGGAAAGATTGAAGGCGGGAGGAGAAGGTGATAAGAGAAGATGAAATGGTTGGATTGCATCACCAATTCAATGGACATGGGTTTGAGCGAGCTCTGGGAGTTGGTGATGGACAGGGAAGCCTGGGGGCCTGCAGCAGTCCATGGGGTCATAGGGTTGGAGATGACTGAGCGACTAACCTGAAGTGAACTGAAACTTGCACAATTTTTATGTCAGTTATATCTCAAATTAAAAAAAGAAAAAGGAGGCAAAATATCCTCCAGAAACATTAACTAGCTAAACATTCACTATACCATCATTTATTCCACATGTATTTATATCAGCAAAAAATAAGGTGGTATTACTCTTTCCAAAATACGTTATTCAAAGTAGATTTGTTTTATACAGGTTGAAATAGTTATATGGAAATGGAAATTATGTAAGATTTTAGAAGTAATTTAAAAATAGTTCAGTAGTTTTAAAATAGATAACATGAATTAACAATTTATCTGTCTCTTTCTACTGCCTAGACATTAATCCAAATAATATTTAGAGAGTACCTGTTAAACACTCTGTCCTCTGTGTTCTGTATGGTCCTCAATAGGAAATAGTGATGATAACTTTAGCTGAAATATCAGATTTGTTGTTATGGAAGTAAAAGCATTGAAAGTTTAAAAACATATAAATGCATGGTGGTGGTTGTTTACTCGCTAAGTTGTATTCAACTCTTGCGACCCCATGAACTGTGGCCCGCCAGGCTCCTCTGTCCATGGCATTCCAGGCAAGAATACTGGAGCGGATTCCCATGGCCTTCTCCAGATGAATACATGACATATACATTAAGATTTCCATTTTATAAGTAAAGCAAAATAATTCAATTTTTATTCATCTAAATGAAAAATGCACAAAATATTTTTAACATATAATTTGCATTTTTCCTAAAATTGTTGACCTGGCTATACTTCACTTACTATGTTTAGTAAAATTAGTATCAATGATAAAGTGAAAATAATATTTTTAAGTTGCCTTGCTCAGCTTTTAAATAGTTAAGAATTCAGAAGTGTCTGGCAAAAAGAATATATTATCAAAATAGAGCATATGCTATTGTCTGAGTCTTAGTTAATTAAAAAACAAAAAACAAATATCCCACTGAGCTGGTTTTATTTCTTTTGTAAATAGATAATGGGTGGACAGACAGATGGATGGATGTGTGCTAAGCTGCTTCAGTTGTATCCGACTCTGTGCAACTCTATAGACTATAGCTCAACATGCTTCTCTGTCCATGAGACTCTTCAGACAACATTGGAGTGGGTTGCTGTACCCTCCTCCACAGGATCTTCTGCACCAGGGATTGAACCAATGTCTCTTATGCCTACCTGCATTGGCAGGAGGGTTCTTTACCACTTGGAAAGCTGGGGTGGATGGATATAGACAGACAAACAGACAAATAGATATTTGGGAAATCACCCTTATTATTAATCTAAAATCTGTATATCAAAGACATACTGTTTCATCTTTATTATGGTAATTCAGAAAGCTATCCATAAACATTTTAGTTATTTATCAGCATATTTACAAATAATGCTTAGCCATTTCTAAACAAAAAGTAATAAAAATTTATTAGAGAAAACTGGAAATAGACAGAAACTGTTTTATTGTTGGGAGACTTACATATGTTAAAATATCCCTCTTCCTTCCTTTCTTCTTATTTTCCTCCTTCCCCTCTCTTCCTCTTCTTTTCTTTTTAGTTTTTCTTTTTTTTTCCTATCTCTCTCCTGGTGTCTGCAAGTAAATGAATACCCAAGGCCAGCCACTAGAGTATGATTCAGAAAATAATATCAGAGAGAACAAATGCCTTTTAAATGGTACTCTAATGGCCCCAAAGAGTTAATGAACCCTATATTCTCCATGAACTGGATTCATTTTATAGATACCTTTTCACAGATGAGGTGTGTGGCTAATTATATTTGCACATTTGGCTAGCTGCTTAGTCATGCAAAATGAGTGATATTATGTGCCATGAATCACCATCATTTTGCCATATGGACATATTTTTCTAAATATCTATAGTTTTACAAGACTTTAAGATAATAGCATCTTATTGTGGCATAAAACATAAGATTACTTTTGGTAAAATTTTTTCTATTAAATTTGTCGGGAGTAATATTTGATGTTTTTAAAAAATAAAGGTAACTATTTTAAAATATCCCTTTTAATAAGATAAATTTTGAAGTTAAACAGCATAACTTCCCTACTTTTTTACATGGAAATCTCTAGCAGGAGCTTCATACAGAGTACAGTGAAGGATTGAGGAGATATTCATGAAAGAGCAATCAATAGAAAACAAGATAACTCATATTTTTTCCCACAGTTATAGTGCATGCATGAGGTATCTTTCATGATCGTTGTGTCAAGTTGTATTTGATAAACAAAATGAACTTAAAAGGATTAACAACACATTTATATTTAATTTTGTAATAGAAAACTTTTTATGCCTGCTGCTAAATTTAATGGCAAAATTTCATATTCACTTAGTTAACTTGTTTCACATAACCTCATACTGTGACCATTAACATGCACCAGCATATGAAAATTGTAGGACAACTGCTTATATCACTTAATTAGATCTAGTTATAAAGATCAAAATTGAAAATCTAAGTCTATATGAATGGTGTCTTGAGCAGGTGGTATAATGAGCACAACACATTGCTACAGAAATGTAGTGTGCAATGATCAGAATTATTATAAAATTTCTTAGAATATTTTTTTATATTTCATGGGTATTTATAGGTCTATGAGATCTTTAAGAAACTCATGTACTTTTATTTAATTGAAGTACAATAATTTATAATGTTGTATTAGTTTCAGGTGTACTGTCAAATGATTCAGTTACAAGTTATATATATACTTTTTCAGATTCTTGTCCATTATAGTTTGTTACAAGACATTGAATATAATTAGTTCCCTGTGCTATACAGTAGGTCCTTATTATTTATATATAGTAGTATATATCAGTGATGGAAAAGTCCTAATTTATCCCTCCCCTCTTCCCCTTTGGGAGACTCTTTCTCTCCAGATATTTGATGAAACCATTGGACAGGTTTTTGGAAACTGATACCTGTCCTTTCTTTTTCCTCTTCTTTCATATCCTGGTACTTTGTTGTCTACCTATCCTTTCATGTATATGTGAATCCGTTTCTGTTTGGTAGATAAGTTCATTTGTATCAGCTTTTTAGATTCTACATGTAATATTTGTCTTTGCCTGATTTACTTAGTATGATAATATCTAAGATTATCCATGTTGCTGCAAGTGGTAATATTTTTATTTTTATGGCTGAGTAATATTCCCTTATACACACATCCCACATCTTTTTGTATTCATCTGTCAATAGACTTTTAGGTTACTTCCATGTCTTGGCTATCATAAATGTTGCTTTGAACATTGTGGTTCATGTATCTTTTCAAGTTGGAGTTTTTGTCTTTTGGTTATATGTCTAGGAGTGGGATTGCTGGGTCATATGATAACACTGTTTTTAATTTTTTAAGGAACTTCTCTTACTGGTTTCCATAGTGGCTATACCAATTTACATTGTCACCATCAGATTAGGAGAGTTCCCTTTTCTCCATTGCCTTTCCAGAATTTATTTGTAAATTTTTGATAATGGACATTCTGACCAATATGAGGTGACACCTCATTTCAGTTTTGTGTTTCTCTAATAATTAGTGATGTGGAGCATCTTTTCATGTGCCTGCTAGCCACCTGTATGTCTTTTTTTTTTTTTTTTGAGAAATTTCTACTTACATTTTCTATTTTTTCAATATGTGTATGTGTGTTGATATTGAGCTGTATGAGCTGTTTTCATATTTTGGAAATCAAGCCGATGTCAGTCACATTGTTTGCAAATATTTTCTCTGAATCCATAAGTTGTCTTTGTTTGTTTAAAGTTTCCTTTTTTTAATTAATTTATTTTAATTGGAGGTTAATTATTTGGTTTCTGCCATACATTCACATGAATCAGCCATGGATGGACATGTGTTCCCCATCCTGAACCTCCCTCCCACCTCCTTCCCCATCCCATCCCACGGGCTCATCCTGCAACTGCACTGAGCACCCTGTCTCATGCATCGACCCTGGACTGGTGATCTGCTTCATATGTGATAATATACATATTTCAATGCTATTCTCTCAATCATCCCACCCTTGCTATACAAAGGCTTCTAAGTTTGATAGATCCCATTTGTTTATTTTTGCTTTCATTTCTTTTGTCTTGGGAGTCTGACTTGAGAAAAAGTGCTCTAATTTATGTCACAGTGTTTTACCTATGTACTCTTGTAGGTATTTTATAGTGTCTTCTCTTATATTTAAATCTTTAAGGCATTTTGAGTTCATTTCTGTAAATGGTGTGAAGGTTTATATTCTAACTTCATCAATTTACATGTGGTTGTCCAGTTTTCCCAATACCACTTGCTAAACAAACTGTCTTTTCTCCAATTTCCTTTGCCAAAGATTAACTGATTGTATGTATGTGTGAATTTATTTCTATTTTTTTTTTGTATTTTGTTTCATTGATCTATGTATCTGTTTCTGTGTCAATACCATACTGTCTTGATTACTGTAGATTTGTAACACTGTCTGAAGTCTGGGAGAATTTTGCCTCCAGCTTTGTTCTTTTTCCTCCAGATTTCCTTGGCAATTCTGGGTCATTTATTGTTCTATATAAAGCTTATTTTTTCTAATTCTATTAAAATTTTCATGGATAATTTGATACAGATCACATCAAATCTGTAGATTTCTTTGGGTAGTGTAGCCATTTTAACAATATTAACTCTTTCAGTCCAACAGCATGGGATATCTTTATATTTCTCTGAATCATCTTCAATTTTTTTTATCAGTGTTTACAGTTTTCAGTGTATAGCTCTCAGTCTTTCACCTCTTTGGTCAGGTTTATTCCTAGGTATTGTTTTATCATGACTTTAAATGGGATTTTTGTTATCTTTCTGACATTTCATTGTTAGTGAAAAAACATGCAACAGATTTCTATAAGCTGTGGTCTTTTTTTTTTTTAATTGATAGCTCTTACAAATTTTTTAATTTAATAATTTACATTAGATTATCAATTTAATGTTTATGGACAAATAAAATTTGTTACAATTGAAAAATATCCTCAAATTTCTTCTCTGTGTGTGTGTGTGTGTGTGTGTGCATTCTTTACATGTGGATGTGTTTTTACAATGGTGTATTTATGTGCCATTTAGGACTTTTGGGATTTGAATAGATAAGCTTTTTGAACTATAAGGGAATATATTGACTTAACTAAATTAACAGTTAGGGGTGGACTTGTATTAAGTATGGTTTACTTCCAAACCTTAAACAATACTCTATGGCTTGGCTTTCTTTCCATCTTTAGGATCTGTTTTCTATTGCTTTCTGTCCAAGGCTCATAGTTTCACATCAACTCGATGTTGATGGTACCCAGCAGAAAATACAGAAGGTGTCTATGTGTCTCCTTCTAAACAAATAAAAATATTCCCTTTCCTTGGAAATAAGATTCCCTATCTATTTTCACAGCTTAGAAGGATGAGATTCTTGACTTTGACCAGCCTGAGTAGGCTGATTATTTCTGAACTCTGGGATGAAGCCAATTAACCCAATTCTACAGATAATGAGAAAGTGAATAGTTATTTGGAAGACATTTGACACACTATTTCCGAAAACATAATTTTCACAGCTTAGAAGGATGAGATTCTTGACTTTGACCAGCCTGAGTAGGCTGATTATTTCTGAACTCTGGGATGAAGCCAATTAACCCAATTCTACAGATAATGAGAAAGTGAATAGTTATTTGGAAGACATTTGACACACTATTTCCAAAAACATAGTGAATGCATGTTGAGGTAGCAAAAAGCATTTCAACTCTTGATCATAACATAATACAAATAATTTATAAGTTGCGCCCCAGTCTGTCCTCTTCTCTCCAGATATTTGATGGAACCATCTGACAGATTTGGACATTGATGTCTGTTCTTTCTTTTTCATCTTTGATATCCTGGTACTGCTGTCTACCTATACTTTCCTATGTAATATTGCTGGTGGATGTCTGCTGCTAGTTAATATTTTACCATTTGTTCAATTATTGATTGGTTAGGAATGACCCACTTATAATAGAAAATTGTTCCTGTGTCTCTACATTGTTCAACTTTCAGAATTCAAATGTATGTAATTCTAAATTTTATGTGGCCTCTGTTTTTAATATTGTGCTTTTCAGTTGGGTTGCATTTTAATTTTTGTAAATCTGCTGTTGGGTTACTTTTTGTTGTTATTTTTCTTTTAAATAACCCTTAATTTTGGACAGGAGGAAATTATAAAGGGTGAACTACTCCCAAAAAATTCTATTATGTTAATAAAAGTTGGCAGGCAGGAAGGGAGAGAAGAAAAGAGAAAGGGGAGCATAAATGAAGGACTAATAACTGAAATAAACCAAATAAATATATTCTTCCTGTTTTCTCCTCAATTTCCTAGAGTAGGTAAGAAGAAACATTAGTCTTTAAAGTTTCTAAGGTTACCAAACAACAATAAACTCTCTTTCATATTTGGGTATCTTATGAACCTAGAATAGATTTGTGCTGTTTTACATAATAACATTCATATAATCCAGAACGTGAAAATCCAAACTTATAAAAGATAGGGAATCATCACTCTCCATCTTATGTTCAGAATTAGAAAATTTATTTATAGAATATTAGCATTATATTTTGCCATTCAAACATTTAAGTGAATATAAAGTGAAAAAAACTTTTTTCATTCAACTTTAATATGTAAAACAAAAGTGTGTGTTCTGTGATCAAGGGCCCAAAAAAATAGTTTCATGTTGATAAAATGAAAAGCAATGCCTTTAATAATTTTTGTATATGTA
>SJYT01082528.1:36814-56794 GCA_006410635.1 Cephalophus harveyi
GTTTTTTTTTTTTTTTTTTTTTTTTAGAATTTTTTTTAATTAATTAATTTATTTTTTAATTTTATCTTTACTTATTTTACTTTCCAATACCGTATTGGTTTTGCCATACATTGACATGAATCCACCTGGGTGTATACAAGCTCCCAATCCTGAATCCCCCTCCCACCTCCCACCCCATAGCATCTCTCTGGATCATCCCCGTGTACCAGCCCCAAGCATCCTGTATCCTGTATCGAACATAGGCTGTTTAGTTCTTTGGCCCATTTTTTGATTGGGTCATTTATTTTTCTGGAGTTGAGCTGCATAAGTTGCTTGTATATTTTTGAGATTAGTTGTTTGTCAGTTAAAAATAAATGTACATTTTTGAAAGAAAAATGGGAAAATCTAGCAATAATTTGAATGTATGAAACAATATCACTAAGGTCTATGCATTTAGATGGGGTCTTGTTAAAAAAATTATCTAGATATTGCATTAAATGAAATAGAAGTGGTTAATTAAAAGGTTTTTAAATTACCATGCTATTATGAAAAGGGGAATGTTATAACTAAGAACAAACATTTTTATGTGCACTTTTACCCCAAAAGATCATATACTGAGTTACCAAATAAGTCACAGCAAAAGTCAAATTTGCAACATTGGATTATTTTACACAGTGAATTTATCATAATGAATTTATCAGTATTACCAATAAGTAAAAAAGAATATGGGATTTTAAAATTACATCACCAATAATATCAAACTATCACAAATATTAGGGTTATGTAACATATGTAAGCAATGGCAATCCACTGCAGTACTCTTGCCTGGAGAATTCCATGGACAGAAGATCCTGGTAGGCTGCAGTCCATGGGATCGCTGAGGGTCAGACACGACTGAGCGACTTCACTTTCACTTTTCACTTTCATGCATTGGAGAAGGAAATGGCAACCCACTCGAGTATTCTTGCCTGGAAAATCCCAGGGATGGTGGAGCCTGGTGAACTGCTGTCTAGGGGGTCCTGCAGAGTCAGACACGACTGAAGCAACTTAGCAGCAGCAGCAGCAGTAGCAACATATGTAAGATATATATACTTCTATTTAATTTTAATCAATATTTCTCAAAGAATTCTTATGCTAACCACCCAGAGTTAGTACAGATTCCAAGGTTTAAAGGTATGGTTTTCAGTAAAAGCATCCTTCCTATAGATGAAAACCACAGTTTTGGGGGTCTCCAGGCCACAAGCACTTCTCAGGAACTGAATATAAATTCAGAAGCTACATATCTCCTCAGGTTTGATACTTCAGTACAATGACAGAACTCATAAAAGTGCTATACTTACTATCATTGTTTTAAGTGGTACAAATATGACTAACCAAGTGAATGGACACATCAGGTAAATCTAGGAAGGTCTAGAAAGCAGACCTACTGCATTTTCTCTCCATGTCAGGTCTAGAAACCTGACACTATGCTGAAAAGACCAACCATGTGGTTATAAAGTGTCCATCCTGAGACTACCATTAATCACTAGCATAAAGTCAGAATAATAATAAAGACAGTACTACCACTTTGAAAATCAGAAGGGTTTAGAGTTATATCTCCAGAAAAGACTTGAAAAAACATTCTTTAGAAAACAAAATTTAATGCCTCCCTCTTTTCCAACAGCAATACAATAATACCTCACTTGAATATTTCACTTTTAGCAATGGATAGACATCTAGATAGAAATATTAGCAAAGAAACATTGGATTTAAACAACACATACCTGAAGGACTTAACAGATACGTACAGAAAATGCCATCTAATATCTGGAGAATACACATTCTTCTCAGTTACACCTGGATATTCTCCAAGATCACAGATGGGACCAATAAGTCTTGATAAATGAAAGAAGATTGAAATCAGGTTAAGCACGTGTTCTTACATAAATGTACAAAACTAGAAATCAATTATAAAAAGAAAACTGGAAAATCCATAAATATGTGGAGAATAAACAACCATTGGATCAAAAAAGAAGTCAAAAGAGAAATTTTACAAAAATACCTTGAGACAAATACAAATAAATATAACACATCAAAATTTACTGTGTACAGCAGAAGCATTTTAGAGAGGGACATCATAGTAATAAATGCCTATATTAAGAAAGAAGTAAGTTTTCAAATAGTGGTTTGTTGAGGTCCTTTAATGGACCAGAACCTGGTGGTCTGGAGTCGACAATAAGAAAGTAAAAGAGAGAGAGAAAGAGGCTGATATTCCTTGGTTTACACAGAAAACCAGTAAAGCCCTTGACACGGGGCTTGCACTGCTTCACATAGGCTCAGGGCACCCTCTTGCGAGGGTCTTGCAAGCCCAGGCAAGAAAGTGAGCTCAGCGGGCTTCTGTGCTCCAAAGAATTAGCCTGAGAGAAAGAGAGAGAAAGAAAAAGAAAGAAAGACACAGGGACCCAAGCTCTGATGGAACAACGGTGTTTTATTCAACATACTGTGGGTATATTTACTGTCTTACAAGGTAGCTTTGTTGAGCAAAGATAAAGTTGAAAAGTCCAGACTTACAAATTATCAAGGAAATATAAGGCAATCCATATCAAAGAGAGAGGGTTGTAAATAATTACTTTTACTGTATGGTTCATAAAAAGGAAGAGGGTTGAAAATAGTTACTTATCACTGTATGGAAAAACTAATGAAGGAAACGCATGCATTCCTCATCCCTGGGAGTGGCTTGCCACTCCTCTTAATTCCTGAATATTAAGGAATTAATAAGGAACAGAGGATTCATGACAGAGCCAAAACAGCACACAGGAAGCCTCCTGTTAAGTTCTTCCTGACAGTGGCTCAGAGGGTAAAGCATCTGCCTGTAATGCAGGAGATCCAGGTTCGATCCTTGGGTCAGGAAGATCCTCTGGAAAAGGAAATGGCAACCCATTCCAATACTCTTGCCTGGAAAACCCCATGGACAGAGAAGCCTGGTAGGCTACAGCCCATGGGGTGGCAAAGTCAGACATGACTGAGCGACCTCACTTTCACTTTCACTTTAAAGATTTCAAACAAGTCAACTATATACCTCAAGAAAGTATAAATCAAAGTTAGTAGAAGAAACTAAGGCCAAAGTTGGTAGAGGGGAGGAAATATAAAATGTAATAGTAGAAATAAATAAATGGAGACTAAACATACAATATAAAAAATCAGAGAAAGTAAGAAGTAGTTATTTTTAAAAAAGATAAAATAGAGAAATTTTAGCTATACCTACCAGGAAATAAAGAGAAAGAACTCAAGTAAAATTAGAAATGAAAGGGAGACATTACAAATGAAACTGTACAATATAAAGGATCAACAGAGACTACCATGAGCAAATATTGGCCAAAAAACTAATAGACTTGAAGAAACGCTTAAACCATATTACCTATTGATGCTGTTTTTGAAAAAATAAAATAAAATAAAAATTTAAACCAATTGCTAGTAATAAGATTAATACTCAAAATCTTCCAAAAAAATAATTTGACCAGATGGTTTAATTGATGAGTTTTATGAAGCATTTAAATAATTAATGGCAACTCTTCAGAAATTCTTAAAAATTGGGTGAAGAAGGTATATCTCCAACTTATTTTAGGACCCCAGCATTACCTTGATAAGAAAAACTGCAGACCAATACTACTGTATTATGTATATAAAAATCATTAACAAAATATTAGCAAATCAAATACAACAATATATTAAAAGGGTTATACACCGTAATCAAGCAGGATTTATTTCACAGATGTTACAATGACTCAACATTTGAAAATTAATCATTATGATAAATCACACTATCAAAAGTTAAAAATCACACTATCATCTCAAAGATGCAGAGAAAGCTTCTGATAAAATTCGACACCCATTCATAACAGTTCTCAAACCAGGTGTACAGACAACCTACCTTTGCAAAATAAAGGGTATGTGAAACAAGTCCACAAGGAACACCATATTTAATGGTGAAAGGTTTAAAGCCTTTTATCTAAGATCAGGAACTAATCAAGGGGAACCACTCTTGCCACTTTTAGTCAACATAGTACTGGCAGTTGTGGCATGGAACTCCAAAAGATTCCAAATACCCAAAGTAATCCTCAGCAAGACCAACAAAGTTGGAGGCATCCTGCTTCCTAATTTCAAAATATAAATCTAGTCATCAAAAGAATATGGCACTGGCATAAAGATAGACAGATAGATAAATGGATGTTTGGTTGAAAGCTTTCACTTTCATCTAAGGTTCAAAGTAAGTCACTCATATACAAAGAAATAATCAAATATTTATTAGAGAATTATCTAGCTTACTTTTAACATACTAAGATTAAAAGAAACAGCAGAGCATACATCACAAAATTGTGTTTTGACCAACATCCAGAATCAAATAGTGCTGGGAAGTTCCATGACACAGCACATCTTGAGTCCCAACAGGGAAAAGGTCCCAAGCAAGGTGTCTGCTCCATGGGTGAAATGTCAAAGATCCTAGTTCGGTTCCTACTTACAAGCCCAGGATGCAAACTGATGTCACCATCAACCTGTAAGCAAACAGCAGCTCTGATTTCATGTTAATGTGTAAGACTTGAAATTTTAAGCCCAGGGCTTTGTTGTCCAGCCCTCCTCCAGGAACTCAACAATCTCAAGATTCATCCCTTATCTTATCTATGGTGTTGCAAGTCTTACATTCACAGCTGGCAGTCACTCACAGTCAGGGAAGTGTCCAGGGAGGTGAGAAGTAGGGCCAGAGACCTACTCTGCTTTGTCTCTGAAGCCTAAATAAGACTATTTAATTTCCTAACAATGGTGGTGGTGTTGGTTTAGTGGCAAATTCCTATCTGACTCTTGCAACCCCATGGACTATGGCCTGCCAGGCTCCTATATCCCAAGGACTCTCCCAGCAAGAATACTGGAGTGGATTGTCATTTTCTTCTCCAGGGGATCTTCCCAACCTAGAAATCAAAAGTGGGTCTCTTGCATTACAGGCAGATTCTTTACTGACTGAACTACAAGTGAAGCCACCTCCCTAACAGTGGATCAGATTAAAAAGCTAAGGAATAAACCCACACATATATGGTCATTATAATTTACAGTGAAAGAACCCAAAATATATAATAGGGAAAGAATAAATCTATCAATAAATAGTTTAGAGAAATTGGACAGCAACATCCCTAATAAAAGAAATCAATAGAATGTAGATTAAAGACCTGAACATAAAATTTGCAAGTGTAAAACTAGAAGAAAATCTAGAGGGTAAGTCCCTTGACACCAATCTTAGCAATAACTTTTTAAAATTTCACATCAGAAGCAAAGTCAACAAAATCAAAAGAAATAAGTAGGGCTACATCAAACTAAAATGCTTCTGCATAGCAAAGGAAACCATCTACAAAGTGAAAAGGAAACCTATGTAATGTGAGAAAATATTTGCAACACATGTCTCATAGGGGTTAATATCCAATATATACAAAAAAAATCCATCCAGCTCAGTAGCAAAGAATAGCAAAAAATCTAATTATCAATGGGCAGAGGAATTAAAAAAAAACACTTTTTAAAAGAGGACATACAGATGGAAGACTGGTACATGAAGACATACTCATATCATTAATAATCAGGGTAAAGCAAATAAAAACCACAATGGATAGTGCCTCATACCTGCTAGAATGAGTATTATCCAAAACAAAATATAACAAATGTGTTGAGGATGTGATGAACAGGCTGAGACCTTTTTGAACTTAGTGGAAATGTAAATTGGTGTAGCAACTGTAGAAAACAGTGTGGAGGTGCTTCAGGAAATTAAAACATTAAAAATAGAACTACCATATGATCTAGGAATTCTTTTTATGGGTGTATATCTGAAGAAAAGAAGTCACATTATCAAAGAGATATCTCCAGACCCCCATGTTTATTGCAGCATTATTTACAATACCCAACATATAAAAACAAGTGTCCCTGGATTCATATATATATTCATATATATATATTCATATATATATATATTCATATTCATATATATATATTCATATATATATATATATAGCTTCACTGGCAGCTCAGTTGTAAAGAACCTGCCTCCAATGTAGGAGACACAGGTTTGATTCCTCAGTTGGGAAGATCCTCTGGAAGAGGGCATGGCAACCCATGCCAGTATTCTTGCCTGGAGAATCCCATGGACAGAGGAGCCTGGCGGGCTACAGTCCATAGGATCGCAAAGCATAGGACTCCATCAAAGTGACTTAGCATGCAATCGTGTATGTATCAGTTCAGTTCAGTCACTCAGTCATTAACATCTACTACAATTTATAAATAAAATGCATGCAGTTCAGTTCACCTCGGTTACTCAGTTGTGTCTGACTCTACAACCCCATGGACTGCAGCATGCCAGGTTTCTCTGTCCATCACCAATTCCCAGAGCTTGTTTAAATTCATATCCACCAAGTCTGTGATGCCATCCAACCATCTCATCCTCTGTCATCCCCTTCTCCTCCTGCCTTCAGTCTTTCCCAGCATCAGGGTCTTTTCCAATGAGTCAGTTCTTCGTATCAGGTGGCCAAAATATTGGAACTTCACCCTCAGCCGTCAGTCCTTCCAATGAATATTCGGGACTGATTTCATTAGGATTGAGTGATTTGATCTCCTTGCAGTCCAAGGGACTCTCAAGAGTCTTCTCCAACACTGTAGTACTTACAGCAATATGCATACAGACATACATATATACACACAGAAAGACATACATGTGTATACATATACACACACACACACATACACAATGGAATATTGGGTCAACTTAAAAAGGAAATTCTATTTCATCAAAAGAGAAATGGATAAAGAAGATGGGGTGCATATAAACAGTGGACTATTAGCCATAAAAATGAAAAAATACTGTCATTTGCAGCAACATGGATAGACCTAGAGATTGTCACACTGAGTGAAGCTTGCTTCAGACAGAGAAAGACAAATATCATATGACTTTACCTATATATGGAATTTACAAAATGGTACAGTAAACTTTTCATACTGTCTGTGAGCTTCTCAAGGCAAGAATAGTGAAGTGGTTTGCCATTCCTTTCTCCAGTGGACCACATTCTGTCAGAAACTATCCACCATGACCCATTCATCTTGGGTGGCCCTACATGGCAGGGCTCATAGTTTCATTGAGTTAGTCCCCAGGAGTTGGTGATGGACAGGGAGGCCTGACATGCTGCAGTCCATAGGGTCGCAAAGAGTTGGACATGACTGAGTGACTGAACTAAACTGAACAGTAAACTTATTTATAAAATGGAAATAGAGTATAATAAACTTATTTGCAGAACAGAAATAGAGTCACAGACATAGAAAACAAACTTATGATTTCCATGGGGAGAAAGGGGAGAGGGATAAATTGGGAGATTGAAATTGATATATATACACTACTATATATATATTATGACACAAAAAATGTGTAACAATGTGAGATGTTACATGTTAACCAAAATTATTGGAGTCATCATTTGCAATATATAAATATAACAAATCAGTATCTGTATATCATAAGCTAATACAATGTTATATGTCAATTATATATCAATAAATTTGGAAACTAAAGGAAAAGGAGAAAAGGAAAGATATAAACATCTGAATGAAGAGTTCCAAAGAAAAAGGAGAGATAAGAAAGCCTTCTTAAGTGATCAATGCAAAGAAATAGAGGCAAGCAATAGAATGGGAAAGACTAGAGATCTCTTTAAGAAAATTAGAGATACCAAGGGAATATTTCATGCAAAGATTTGCACAATAAAGGACAGAAAATGTATGGACTGAACAGAGCAGAAGATATTAAGAAGAGGTGGCAAGAGAGTTGCAGAAAAATATCTACTTCTGCTTTATGGACTACACCAAAGCCTTTGACTGTGTGGATCACACAAACTGTGGAAAATTCTTAAAGTGATGGGAATACCAGACCACCTTACCTGCCTCCTGAGAAATCTGTATGCAGGTCAAGAGGCCACAGTTAGAAATGAACATGGAACAACAGCCTGGTTTCAAACTGGGAAAGGAGTATGTCAAGGGTGTATATTGTCACCTTGCTTATTTAATTTATATACAGATTACATTGTAGAATATGTTAGGTTCTTCCATGGGGTCACAAAGAGTCCAGCTTGAAGCACAAGCTGGAGTCAAGATTGCAGGAAGAAACATCAATAACCACAGATAGGCTGATAGCACCACCCTTATGGCAGAAAATGAAGAGGAAATAGTCTCTTTTTGAAAGTGAAAGAGAAGAGTGAAAAAGCTGGCTTAAAACTCAACATTCAAAAAACGAAGATCATGGCAGCTGTTCCCATCAGTTCAGTTCAGTCACTCAGTCATGTCCGACTCTTTGTGACCATATGGACTGCAGCACAATGGGCTTCCCTGTTCATCCACCCACCCCCAGAGTTTACTCAACCTCATGTCCATTGATTCTGTGATGCCATTCAACCATCTCATCCTCCGTTGTCCCCTTCTCCTCCCTCCTTCAATCTTTCCCAGCATCAGGGTCTTTTCAAATGAGACACTTCCTCACATCAGGTGGCATCTGCTGCTGCTAAGTCCCTTCAGTCATGTCCGACTCTGTGCGACCTCATAGACGGCAGCCCACCAGGCTCCCCCGTCCATGGGATTCTCCAGGCCAGAATACTGGAGTGGGTTGCCATTTCCTTCTCCAATGCATGAAAGTGAAAAGTGAAAGTGAAGTCACTCAGTCCTGTCCAACTCTTAGTGACCTCATGGACTGCAGCCTACCAGGCTCCTCCGTCCATGGGATTTTCCAGGCAAGAGTACTGGAGTGGGGTGCCATTGCCAGGTGGCATCACTTCACACCATTCTCATCAATTCATGGCAAATAGATGGGGAAACAGTGGAAACAGTGAGAGACTTTATTTTCTTGAGCTCCAAAATCACTGTGGACGGCGATTGCATCCATGAAATTAAAAGTCGCTTGCTCCTTGGAAGAAAAGTTATGACAAACCTAGACACCTTATTAAGAAGCAGAGACATTTATTGCTGACAAAGTTCTGTCTAATCAAAGCTATGGCTTTTCCACTAGGCATGTATGGATGTGAGAACTAGTTGGACCATAAAGAAAGCTGAGCTTTTGAACTGTGGTGTTGGAGAAGACTCTTGAGGGCCCCTTGGACTGCAAGGAGATCAAACCAGTCCATCCTAAATGAAACCAGTTCTGAATTTTCATTAGAAAAACTGATGCTGAAGGTGAAACTCCAATACTTTGGCCACCTGATGTGAAGAACTGACTCACTGGAAAAGGCACTGATGCAGGAGAAGGGGACAACAGAGGATGAGATGGTAGGATCGCATCACTGACTCAATGGACATGAGTTTAGCAAGCTCTGGGAGTTGGTGATGGAAAGGGAAGTCTTCATGCTGCAGTCCATGGAGTCAAATAGAGTCAGACATGACTCAGTGACAGAACTGAACTGAAAATTGGGATAAAATTAAGAATTGAAAAATATAGCAAGCATAAATTCATAAAGTTAATGATTTTAATATTAGAAAGTTCTAGTGTATTGGAACTTCATTAGCAAGATAATACTATCAAAGAAACTAAAGTAAAGAAATAAGCGATTCAAATTTTTTTTAAGAAATAAGAAATAACTCAATTATATTAAACACGAAAAACATTAAATGTTAACAAGGTAAATTGCATGAATGTATTATGTGTTTATTACTAAGAATTAGAGATGCTTGCAAACATGATTAGGGCTTCCCTGATAGTCAGTTGGTAAAAAATCCACCTGTAACACAGGAGACCCCGGTTTGATTCCTGGTAAGGGAAGATCCATTGGAGAAGGGATAGACTACCTACTGCAGCATCCTTGGGCTTCCCTTGTGGCTTAGCTGGTAAAGACTCTGCCTGTAGTGTGGCAGACTTGGGTTTGATCCCTGGGTTGGAGGATCCCCTGGAGAAGGGAAAGGCTACCCATTCCAGTATTCTGTACTGGAGAATTCCATGGACTGAATAGTTCATGGGGTTGCAAAGAGTCAGACACAACTGAGCAACTTTCAGTTTCACTTTCATGAACATGAATAATTTTGGGGAAATACATTTAAATTAATAAAGATATAAAAATGCAAGTAGATAAAAGATTTTTATCATGATAAATGTCATATTTGTCATTTGTCAAATTAATTTCATACTAATTAGTCAAAATTTTATATATATTAGAGTACTATCCTACCCAAGATAAACTTTAAAAAATACAGAGAGCAATAGTATGTTTCTGCACTACAATTTCTAATAGCCTGGTATGTTTGCAGATGCAGTGAAAGTATTAAGACAATTCCCAAAGTGTGTAACTTTTTAAAATTTGTTTATATCCTTGAAGATATTTTTCCCCATAAAATATAAAAAATGATAAAAAGATATTGAACATGAATAATTTTGGGGAAATACATTTAAATTAATAAAGATATAAAAATGCAAGTAGATAAAAGATTTTTATCATGATAAATGTCATATTTGTCATTTGTCAAATTAATTTCATACTAATTAGTCAAAATTTTATATATATTAGAGTACTATCCTACCCAAGATAAACTTTAAAAAATACAGAGAGCAATAGTATGTTTCTGCACTACAATTTCTAATAGCCTGGTATGTTTGCAGATGCAGTGAAAGTATTAAGACAATTCCCAAAGTGTGTAACTTTTTAAAATTTGTTTATATCCTTGAAGATATTTTTCCCCATAAAATATAAAAAATGATAAAAAGATATACTATGTTTTTGGACTGGAAAAATCAATACTCTAAAAGTGACTGACTATAATACCTAACACAATCTAGAAATTCAATGCAATCTTTACCAAATTATCAATGGCTTCTTTCATAGAAGAAGTATGATAAATTGTAAAATTTCTATAGAGACACAAAAGACTCCAAGTAACCAAAGCAATCTTAGGAAAGAAAAACAGGTGAGGTATCAGGGTCTCTGAATTTAGACTATACTACAGTCATCAAAACAGTATGATACTGGCACAAAAAAAGAAAAATAAAGATAAAAATAAAAACAGGATAGAAAGCCCTGAAATAAATTCATACACATATGGTTAATTAATCTATGACAAAGGAGACAAGACTATACAATGGAGAAAAGACAATCACCCCAGTAAATGTTGCTGGGAAAATGGGACAGCTACATGTAAAGCAATGAAAGTATAACATTCTTTAACACAATACACAAAAACTCAAAATGGATTAAAGGCCTAAAGTTAAGATGGAATATCATAAAACTTAGAGGAAAACAAAGGCAGATTTGATATAAAACATGAAATTTGACATATATCAAATATCTTTTTTAATCTGTCTCCTAGAGAGCACTGGAAATAAAAACAAAAACAAGTGAGATCTAGTCAAATTCAAAAGTTTTTGCACAATAAAGGAAACCATAAACAAAAACAAAAGACAACCCACAGATAGGAGAAAATCTTTCAAACAATGCAACCAGCAAGGGATTAATCTTCAAATACAAATAATTCATGCAGGTCAATATCAAAAAAAGAAAACAAGCAAACCAATCAAAACATGGCAGAAAACCTGTAGAGACATTTCTCCAAAGAATACATGCAAATGGCCAGGAGGCATGTGAAAAAATGCTCAACATGACTAATTATTAGAGAAAAGTAAATCAAAACTACAATGAGATTATCACCTCACAGGGTCAGAATGACGATCATCAAAATATCTACACAAAATAAATGTTGGACAGGGAAAAGGGAACCCTCTTTTGCTATAGCTGGGAATGCAAACTGGTGAATCTACTGTGGAGAACAGTATGGCGTTTCCTTAAAAAACTAAAAAATAGAGTTCCCATGTGATCCAGCAAACTCTTTCTTCAGCATATATCTAGAGAAAATTATGGTTTAAAATAATGCATGAACCTTAATATTCACTGCAGCACAGTTTGGAATAGTCAAGACACAGAAGCAAGCTAAATGTTCATTAACAGATGAATGAATAAAGAAGATGCACATACATAATGGAGTATTACTCAGCCATAAAAAAGAACAAAATAATATCCTTGCAGCTACATGCATGGACCTGGAGATTTTCATACTAAGCAATGTAAGTCAGACAGGGAAAGACAAATATCATATGATATTGCTTATGAGTATAATCTAAAAGAGTTGATACAGTTGTACTTATTTACAAGCAGAAACAGAGTCACAGGCTCAGAAAACAAATTTCCAGTTACCAAAGGGGAAAGGTGGGAGTTGAGGGATAGATTGGGATTTTGTGATTGACATATACATACTATTGTATTTAAAATAGATAACCAGCAAGTACCTACTGTACAGCACAAGGAACTATACTCAATGTTCTCTAGTAACTTAAAATGGGAAAATTATTGAAAAAGAATAGATATATATATAAAAAACTGAATCACTTTGTTGTATACCAGAAACTAGGCAAAATTGTAAATCAACTATATTCCAATATAAAATAAATATTAAAAAAGAAAATGAACCCAAGTTAAAGTGGAACATCATTTTTCAATTTCCATTTCAATATGTCTCTTTCTTAGTAGTACTTTTGATTCCAGGTAACATCAGCATTATTTTATAAGACAGAATATAACTTATTTCCTAAGATAGTTTTGCATAGTGTTTGAAATATATAGTACTAATATTTAATACCTGTCTCTTATACACATCTAGATGTGTATAAGAGACAGACTGACAACTATATTCCAATATAAAATAAATATTAAAAAAGAAAATGAACCCAAGTTAAAGTGGAACATCATTTTTCAATTTCCATTTCAATATGTCTCTTTCTTAGTAGTACTTTTGATTCCAGGTAACATCAGCATTATTTTATAAGACAGAATATAACTTATTTCCTAAGATAGTTTTGCATAGTGTTTGAAATATATAGTACTAATATTTAATACATTATCATTTAAAAACACAAATTGATTTTTTAAATAGATACAAAGATAAGCTTTCCTGCAATATTCACTTGAGCTAAGAATATAATCATTTACGGTGTAAGATATATTTATTGTTAAAAATATTTTCTCATGTACCTATACCTATTTTGTTTAAAGAAATTTGCTTTTCAATTTTTTTAACTTTTGAGCTTATTTAGTAATGGAGAAAAAAAATTGAATTAGTTAAAGAATGAACTTTATAAAATGCATGAAGACATGAACTTTTGTCAGCAAATTGTTGTCTCTGCTTTTTAATATGCTATCTAGATTTCAAACTGTGGTGCTGGATAAGACTTTTGAGAATCTCTTGCACAGCAGGAAGATCAAATTAGTCAATCCTAAAAGAAATCAACCCTGAATATTCATTGAAAGGACTGATGCTGAAGCTCCCATACTTTGTGCACCTGATGCAAACAGCCAACTCATTGGAAAAGACCCTGATGCTGGGATACATTGAGGGTAAGAAGAGAAGGGGGAGGTAGAGGAGGAGATGAGGGATGGCATCACTGACTCAATGGAGATGAGTTTAAGAAAACTCCAGGATATAGTGAAGGACAGAGAAGCATGGCCAACAGAGGTCTGTCTAGTCAAAGCTATGGCTTTTCCAGTAGTCATTTATAGATGTGACAGTTGGACCATAAAGAAAGTTGAGCACTGTAGAATTGATGGTTTATAACTGTGGCATTGGGGAAGACTCTTCAGAGTCCCTTGGACAGAAAAGAGATCAAACTAGTTAATAAGGAAATCAGTACTGAATATTCACTGGAAGGACTGATGCTTAAGCTGAAGCTCCAGTACTTTGGCCACCTGATGCAAAGAACTGACTCATTGGAAAAGATCCTGATGCTTGGAAAAATTGAAAGCAGGAGGAGAAAGTGATGACAGAGGATGAGATGTTTGATTGGCATCACTGACTCAACGGACATGAGTTTGGGTAAGTTCCAGGAGTCGGTGATGGACAGGGAAGCTGGGCATGATGCAGGCTGTGGGGTTGCTAAGAGTCAGACACAAATGAATGAGTGAACTGAACCTCATGCTAGTCTACTGTTTCCAGTCTCCCAGTCTTTCAAAACTTTGCTTCAGTACACACATTATTCTAGATGATCACATTTGATTGTATAAGTATGCCACTGATTGATCACTGAGTGCCAGCATTTATCAAGTCTCTTTACTGAAACTGGATCTTCATTTCTAACAAAACTAACTGATTGGAAACCAATACAAATCCCTATCCCTTAAATGTTTATTATGCTAATTTCTATATTAATAAATATTTTTAATTACACATAACATCTATCACTCAATGCATATAAAGGAATTTAATGAATGGAATATGTGTGTATGTATTTGAATATATATAAAAACATATACATAATAAACATGTATTAATATAATCTTCCAGGATTAGTGAGAGGGTTAAAATATCACTAACCCAAGTCTCTAGGAAGAGCAACACATTAAAAAAAAACAAATAAATGAGAAAAAGAAGAATATGCTATCCAGTAAGCTACTGCCATTGCTGCCATGTAGAACCTTAAATCAGGAAACTTTCCTTAAAACTTTTGATATCAGAACTATGCTGATTTTTTCCAAAATTAATATGAGCAAAAGTGGTGTCCTTTTTAATGTTCTCCTCTCTGAATGCTTCAGTTGCAAATAAAAGCCTGCACAAATTCATCCACCTTGAAAGTGAAAGTCTTAGTTGCTCAGTGGCATCTGCATTGCAGGCAGGTTCTTTACCTTCTGAGCCATCAGGAAAGCCCCAAGAATACTGGAGTGAATAGCTATTCTCTTCTCTAAGATATCTTCCCAACCCAGGGAATGAATCTATGTCTCCTGCGTTGCAGGCAGATTCTTTACAGTCTGAGCTTACAGACTTTAAAATACTAACTTTATACCAAGTATCAGAGGATGCAAACCTTTGAATATTAGAAATAGTTTAAAAGGAAACTGGACAAAATAAATAGTATCAGCCACACTTATGTACTTGTGATTTTTATGTATTTTGAAATACTTTCCAAGATAGAAATTACTGATTACTTACTTAGAACTTATACTAAATGCTGTAATAATTTATATTTCCACTAGCAGTATGCTAATATTCCCTTTTCCCACATTTTGTGTGATATAGCTCATCTTATAATGTTCAAAATCCTGGTAGCTATAAATTGTTGCTAAAGTAATCAATTATTTTTGACATATATATCTATTGCAGATACCTTCAACAAAATTTTTCTGTTATTTATGAAAGTTTAAAAAATTAATTTGTCAAAACTTTATAATTAGTATAGATGTTAAAAGTATATCAGTATTGTGTATAAACTTTAAAAAATTCAATTTATCTACAAATTTATTTCTTGTCTTATTCATAATTTGAAATAGATTTGGTAATTTTTATTTATAATTTTGCTTTATTTTCTCTATTAGTTAAAAATTACTTTCTCCTTCTCTTTGACTTGGCAGAATGAGTAGCATACTGAAATGAGTGAGTGAGTGAAGTCGCTCAGTCGTGTCTGACTCTTTGCAACCCCATGAACTGTAGCCTACCAGTTTCCTCCATCCATGCGATTTTCCAGGCAAGAATACTGGAGTGGGTTGTCATTTCCTTCTCCAAGAGATCTTCCTGACCCAGGGATTGAACCCAGGTCTCCCACATTGTAGGCAGACGCTTTACTGTCTGAGCCACCAGGGAAGTCCTGGTGGCTGAAATGAGAAGACATCATTCCTTTATCTTTTGTAAGACATGACATTTTTGGTAAGAATATAGCTAATGACACATAAATGCAATAACATCAAGATAGAAGTCTTGAGATTTCAGAATAAAGGGCAAATGGAGAATAAATAAGCCAGGGAGAATATTAAATATATATTCAGACTGCACTGTAAAACCAGGGCAATTAAACAGTATGGCACTGACAGAAACAGAAACAGATTAGTGAAACATGATAGAGAGAACAGAAATAACCCCAGACACTTATGATCAATTAATCTTTGACAGAAGAGACAAGATTATATAATGGGAAACAGAAAACCTCTTCAGAAAGTCTTGCTGAGAAAGTTGGAAAGCTGTATGGAAATCAGTGAAATTAAAGCATGAGTGAAGCACAAAAACAAACTCAAAATGCCTTAAAGACTTAGACATAAGACACGGCACCATAAAACTCCTAGAAGAGATAATAGGCAAAATATTCATTGACATTAATCAAACCACTGTTTTCTTATGGCAGTCTTCCAATGCAATAGAAATAAAAACGAATGGGACCTACTTACAAGCATTTGCACAGCAAAAGAAAATAAACAACAAAAAGACAACCTACATCAGGGCAATTAAACAGTATGGCACTGACAGAAACAGAAACAGATTAGTGAAACATGATAGAGAGAACAGAAATAACCCCAGACACTTATGATCAATTAATCTTTGACAGAAGAGACAAGATTATATAATGGGAAACAGAAAACCTCTTCAGAAAGTCTTGCTGAGAAAGTTGGAAAGCTGTATGGAAATCAGTGAAATTAAAGCATGAGTGAAGCACAAAAACAAACTCAAAATGCCTTAAAGACTTAGACATAAGACACGGCACCATAAAACTCCTAGAAGAGATAATAGGCAAAGCATTCATTGACATTAATCAAACCACTGTTTTCTTATGGCAGTCTTCCAATGCAATAGAAATAAAAACAAAAACGAATGGGACCTACTTACAAGCATTTGCACAGCAAAAGAAAATAAACAACAAAAAGACAACCTACGAACTGGGAGAAAGTATTTATAAATAATGAGATTGACAAGAACTTAATTTCAAAAATATGAAGTCAGCTTATACAATTTAACAGCAAAAAATCAACCCAAACAAAAAATGAACAGAAGACTTAGACATTTCTCCAAAGAAAACATACAGATGTACAACATGCACATGAAAAGATGTTCAGCATCACTAATTATTAAAGAAATGAAAATCAAAACTACAATGAGGTGCCACCTCACACCTGTCAGAACGACCCTCATTAAAAACTTTAGGAATAAAAAATTCTGGAGAGGGTGTGGAGAAAAGGAAACCTTAGACACCATGGGTGGGAATGTAAGTTGGTGCAGATTTCTCAAAAATTAAATATAGAATTGCTATATGATCTGGAAATCCCATTCCTGGGCATATATTTAGACAAAATTACAACCCCCAAAATACATGCACCCCTATATTCATAGCAGCACTATATTCACAATAGTCAAGATATAGAAGCAACCTAAATGTCCATCAACAGATGAATGGATAAAGATGTGGTATCTATTTACAATGGAATATTACTCAGCCATAAAAAAGGATGAAATAATGCCATTTGCAGCAACATGCCGGAGAAGGCAATGGCACCCCACTCCAGTACTCTTGCCTGGAAAATCCCATGGACGGAGAAGCCTGATAGGCTGCAGTCCATGGGGTCGCTGAGTCAGACACGACTGAGCGACTTCACTTTGACTTTTCACTTTCATGCATTGGAGAAGGAAATGGCAACCCACTCCAGTGTTCTTGCCTGGAGAATTCCAGGGATGGTGGAGCCCAATGGGCTGCCATCTGTGGGGTCGCACAGAGTCAGACACGACTGAAGTGACTTAGCAGCAGCAGCAGCAGCAGCAGCAGCAGCAGCAGCAGCAGCAGCAACATGCATGGATCTATACATTATCATACCTAGTGAAGTAAGTCAGAAAATGAAAGTGACAGTGAAGTCACTCAGTAGTGTCTGACTCTTTGCGACTCTGTGGACTGTAGCCCACCAGGCTCCTCTGTCCATGGGATTCTCCAGAGTATCCCAAGAGTACTGGAGTGGGTTGCCATTTCCTTTTCCAGGGTATCTTCCTGACCCAGGGATGGAACCCAGGTCTCCCGCATTGCAGGCAGACGCTTTAACCTCTGAGTCACCAGGGATGCCCAGAAAGAGAAAGACAAATACCAAATGATATCACTTATATTTGGAATCTAAAATATGATACAAATAAATCTATCTATTAAACAGAAACAAACTCACAGACATGGAGAACAAAGTTGTGGTTGCCAAGGAGGAGAAAGGGTGGGGAAGGAATGGACTTGAAGTTTGGGGTTAGCAGATCCAAAATATTACATATAAACAACAAGATTCTACTGTATAGCACATGAAACTATATTCAATATCCTGAAATAAACCATAATGAAAAAGAATATTAAAAGAATGTGTGTATATATATGTGTGTGTGTATATATATATATCTGAATCACTTTTCTATACAGCAAAATTAACACAACGTTGTAGATCAACTATACTTCACTAAAAATTAAAAAATTATATTAGAATATTCTCTAACACTATATGTAAAAATAAAGTCATAATGGATTAAAAACCTAAATATAGAACAGATAACACAAAATTATCAGAGGGGGGGGAAAAAAGTAGGCAGAACACTCTTTCAAGTAAATTGCCACAATTTTTTTTTTTTTTGATCCATCTCCTAAAGGAAAGGACATGAAAGCAAAAGTAAATGGGACCTAATTTAACTGAAAAGCTTTTGCATAGCAAAGTAAACTATTGACTAAACAAAAGCACAACCTATTGAATGGGAGAAAATATTTACAAATGATATGACTATCGTCAGTCCCAATAAGGGATTAATATACCACATATATGGTGTGTTGCAGTCCATCGGGTTGCAAAGAGCCAGACATGACTGAGTTACTAAACAACAACAATACCACATAATTATAATTTCCCCATAAATAACTTCTACAACTCAACATCTAAAAAAATACAACTCTATTAGAAAATGAACAGAATAATTGAACAGATATTTTTCAAGTGAGAAAATGAAGACGGTCAAAAGACACATGAAAAAGTTCTCAACATTGTTCACAATCAGTGAAATTTAAGTCATAACCATAATATATTGCCTTATACCTGTCAGAATGTTTATCATCCAAAGGAGCACAAATAACAAACATTGTCAAAAATGTGGGGAAAAGGGAACCCATGTACATTGTTGGTGGAAATGTAGGTTGGTGCAGCCACTATGGAAAATAGTAAGGTTGCTCCCCAAAGCTAAATATAGAATTACCATATGATCTAACAATTCAAAGGAAAACACTAATTCAAAATATATACCATCCAACATTCACAACAGCACCATTTACAGTTGCCAAGAAATGGATACAGTCTAAATGCACTTCAACAGCTGATTGGATAAATAAGATGGATAAATAAGATGTGTATTCTATACACAAGAGTAGCATTCTTTTGAATAAAAATCCAGTGTAATTCTTATTCTTCTTCTGTATGTAAGGTTTTTGTTTTTGTTTTCCCCCTAGCGTTGTATAAGTTTTTCTCTTTGTCTGGATTCTAAGCAGTTTGAACCCAATTTGTTGATTCAGTTCTGAATCTGATGGTATTTATCTTGCTTGTTTTCTCTGAGCTTCCTGAATGAGTTGTCTGTTATTAATTTTGGAAGAATTTTAGCCTTTATTACTTCAAATACTTCTACCCATTTCTCTCTTTCATGTCTTCATGTATTCTCATGACATATGTTGCACTTTTTGTGATTTCCCCACAGTTCTTAAATATTTTATTCAAAATTTTGATTCTTTTTTTCTCTTTGCATTTAAATTTTGAAAGTTTCTACTGGTATATACTCAAGCTCACGGATTCTTTCCTCTCCACCTCTAGTCTACTGATGAGCCATCAGAGGCATTCTTTACTTCTGTTAGTGTTTTTGATTTCTAGCATTTCCTTTATATTACTTTTTGAGCTTTTGAGTTTTTTGACTTTGCATCTCTCTGCTTACATTATTCACATCGTTCTTGCATGGCTTCCATTTTTTCTATTTGACCTCTTAACAGATTATTCATGCTATTTAAAAAATTTTATTTGAAAACACAAAAGTCTATGAAATATCTGATTTTAGCTTGAATATTCTCTTTGATTCATTAAACAATGTTGTTTGCCTTTGTAGGTTGTCTTTTGATAGTTCTGTTTGAAAGTTGAACCTGATGTATCAGATAAAAAGAACTCAGATAGACAGACCTTTAGT
>SJYT01082528.1:57981-82598 GCA_006410635.1 Cephalophus harveyi
ATCAGCCCTGGGATTTCTTTGGAAGGAATGATGCTAAAGCTGAAACTCCAGTACTTTGGCCACCTCATGCGAAGAGTTGACTCATTGGAAAAGACTCTGATGCTGGGAGGGATTGGGGGCAGGAGGAGAAGGGGACGACTGATGATAAGATGGCTGAATGGCATCATGGAATCGATGGACGTGAGTCTGAGTGAACTCTGAGTAATGGTGATGAACAGGGAGGCCTGGCATGCTGTGATTCATGGGGTCGCAAAGAGTCGGACACGACTGAGCAACTGAACTGAACTGAACTCAGCTATGGTATTAGAGGCTAAAATGTCCTCCAGTGTCCTGGTTTTTGTGTCTCTTTGTTTTTGGCTTTTCTCATGTAGACAAAAACTGAAGGACCTCATTACCACCAGATATGCCTTACAAGAAACACTAAAGAATGTTCTTTGAGTGGAAGCAGAAATTTACTAATTAACATTATAAAAAGATAACAAGGCAGTGTAAATCTCACTGGTAATTGTAAATATATAGTAACAGTTAGATTCTGAGGCTATGGCAATAGTGGCGCATAAATCACTCATAACTCTAGTAAAAAGTTTTAAATCTCCCGTTATAAGAAAAAATTGTTGTCTACAATGAAGAAATGCCTAAGACCTGATGAATTCACTGGTAAATTTTATCAAATATTTAAAGAAGAATTAACATCAATATTTCTCAAACTCTTCCCCCAAATTGAAGAGAAAAAAACACTTCCAAACTCATTTTACAATGTGAGCATTACCCAGATACAAAAAATCAGAAAAGGATACTACTAGAAAAGAAAATTACAGGGTAGTATCCCTGATGAATAAAGATGCAAAATTTCTCAAAATACTAACGCAAAGAGTCGGACACGACTGAGCGACTGAACTGAACTGATATGATCAACTGATATTTGACAAGACACCCAAGAATACATGATGTAGAATAGACATCTCTCTAATAAATTATGTTTGGATAATTGGTTATTCACATGTAAAAGAAACTGGAGTAATATCTTACATTACTCATAAAAATTAACTCAAAATATATTTAAATGTAAGACCCCAAATCACAAAAGTACTCCTAGAAGAAACATATGAATAAAACTTCTTGGCACAGGTCTTGTAATGAATTTTTGCTATGACAATGAAAGGACAAGAAACAAAATTAACTGATGGACTACATCAAATTAAAAAACTTCTACAAAGCAAAAGAAATAATCAATAGAAAGAAAAGGAAACCTACAGAATGACTGCCAAACATTTAAAGAAGAATTAGCATCAATATTTCTCAAACTCTTCCAAAAAAATTGAAGATAGCACTTCCCAATTCATTTTACAATGTGAGAATTATATTGATACAAAAAGAATATTTGTAAATCATTTACTTGGTAAAGGATTGATATGAAAAATAAATAAGTTACAACTCAATAAAAACAAAACAAAATAAAATAACTCAATTAAAAATGAGCAAAGAACCTGAACAAACTTTCCCCCAAGTAAGGTATAGGAAAGACCAACAGGTACATGAAAATATGCTCAACATCATGAGTCTTAAAGGAAATACAAATGAATTATCTTCCACACCTGTTAGTATGACTATAATCAAAAAGGTATCAAAAAGATAACAAATGCGGGTATGGATGTGGAGAAAAGAGAAACCTGTGAACTGCTGGTGAGTTTGTAAACTGGTACAGCCACTATAGAGGACTCTGTTAAAATTAAAAATAGAACCACCATACCATCCAGCAATTTTACTTCTGGGAATATATCCAAAGTAATGAAAACACTAACTCAAAACAATATCTGCACCGTGATGTTTTTAGAACCCTTATTTACAGTAGTGGAAGACAAAAACATCCCAAGTGTCCACCAATGAACAAAAGGAAAAGGAAGTTGTGATACAGAAACATTGCAATATTATTCAGTCAAAAATGAGAGAAATCATTTGAGACAACATGGATGGACCTGGAAGGCATTATGGTAAGGGAAATGTCAGACAGAAAAAGACAAATATTGAACAACTTTACTTATGTATAGGGAAGCTTTAAAAAGCAAACAAAATCTCCTAGAAAAATAAGAGATCAGGTTTGTGATTACCAGAAGAAGGGAAGAGAAGAGGGAAGTGGGTAATGCGGTCAAAAGGTACAAATTTCCTGATACAAGATAGGTACTAGGGATGTCATATTTAACATGATGATTTTTGTTGATGCTGCTGCATGATATATCAGAAAATTGCTAAGAGTAAATTCTTAGAGTTATTGTTGCAAGGTTTTTTTTTTTGTTGTTTGTTTTGTTTTCTTTTTAACGTATCTGTATGAGACAATGAATGTTAGGTGAAAATACTGGGGTAATCATTTCACAATATACGTAAATAAAACCACTATGCTAATGCTTTAAGCTTACATACAGTGGTGTATGTCAGTTGGCTTCCCAGGTGGCGTTAGTGCTAAAGAACCTGGCTATCAATTCAGGAGACATTAGAGATGTGGGTTTGATCCCTGGGTTGGGAAGATCCCCTGGAGGAGGGCATGACAATCTATTCCGGTATTCTTGCCTGGAGAATCCCTATGGACCGAGGACCCTGGTGGGCCAGAGTCTGTAGGTCACAAAGAATCAGACACAGTTCTATTTGCAGTCTTTTAAGGAATCTCCACAGTGTTCTCCATAGTGGCTGTACTAGTTGCATTCCCACCAACAGTGTAAGAGGGTTCCCTTTTCTCCACACCTTCTCCAGCATTTATTGCTTGTAGACTTTTGGATCGCAGCCATTCTGACTGGTGTGAAATGGTACCTCATTATGGTCTTGATTTGCATTTCTCTGATAATGAGTGATGTTGAGCATCTTTTCATATGTTTGTTAGCCATCCGTATGTCTTCTTTGGAGAAATGTCTTTAGTTCTTTGGTTCATTTATTTTTCTGGAGTTGAGCTGCATAAGTTGCTTGTATATTTCTGAGATTAGTTGTTTGTCAGTTGTTTCATTTGCTATTGTTTTCTCCCATTCAGAAGGCTGTCTTTTTACCTTGTTTATAGTTTCCTTTGTTGTGCAGAAGCTTTTAATTTTAATTAGATCCCATTTGTTTATTTTTGCTTTTATTTCCAGTATTCTGGGAGGTGTAGTACAGCCACTATGGAGAACAGTGTGGAGATTCCTTAAGAAACTGCAAATAGAACTGCCTTATGACCCAGCAATCCCACTGCTGGGCATACACACTGAGGAAACCAGAATTGAAAGAGACACATGTACCCCAATGTTCATTGCAGCACTGTTTATAATAGCCAGGACATGGAAACAACCTAGATGTCCATCAGCAGATGAATGGATAAGAAAGCTGTGGTACATATACACAATGAAGTATTACTCAGCCATTAAAAAGAATTCATTTGAATCAGTTCTAATGAGATGGATGAAACTGGAACCTATTATACAGAGCCAGAAAGAAAAACACCAATACAGTATACTGACACATATATATGGAATTTAGAAAGATGGCAATGATGACCCTGTATGCGAGAAAGCAAAAGAGACCCAGATGTATAGAACGGACTTTTGGACTCTATGGGAGAGGGAGAGGGTGGGATGATGTGGGAGAATGGCATTGAAACATGTATACTATCATGTAAGAACAAAGCACCAGCCTATGTTCGATACAGGATACAGGATGCTTGGAGCTGGTGCACGGGGATGATCCAGAAAGAGGATATGGGGTGGGAGGTGGGAGGGGGATTCAGGATTCGGAGCTCATATACACCCGTGGTGGATTCATGTCAATGTACGGCAAAACCAATACAGTATTGTAAAGTAAAATAAAGTAAAAATAAAATTAAAAAAAATAAAAAAATAAAAGAATCAGACACAACTGAAGCAACTTGGCATCCACACAAATGTCAATTATTTCTCAATAAAACTACAAAAGCATGGCTTCTTTCCTCCTCATTCTGCATAAGATAACATTTTTCTGCTATCTTCACCAGGAGAATCTGGTAGGGCTCATTAAGACTGAGTCCCTTAGAGTTTTTACCTCTCAAGTTAGTCTACACTTAGCCTCCAGAATTTCATCAGTTACAGTTTAAAATGTTACTTCAGATACCAGCTCTAGTTATGATTGTTTGATTCTATGCTTCTGCTCTTGATAAGCTGAAATTTTCTATACCTGCTCATGTTTTGTAAGCTTTTCAATGTCACAATTTTCACTGAGATCCCAATTCTCTAATGGATCTAAAAATTGTTTATTTTTCAGTTTGTCAGCTTTTTTTTTTTTTGTATGGTTGGGGTGATGACTTCTAGGCTCTTTATGGGTTGAACAAGCCAAATGGTTTTTGAGGAGAGCACTAAGCATTTTCATGGGAAAACAAATAAAATAAAACTGAAACAGCTTATTATCCATACTGAAAAGAGAAGAAACAACCCTAGTCTCACACCAGAGAGGAAAAAAAGTAAAATTGAGATGTACCATAGGCCTAAATTAAATGCTACAAAATTTTGCCAAAATAACACATCCAAGAATATATTCACAACTTTGGGAGAGGCAAAAATTTCTTAAAAAGCACATAGCACAGATATAGAAGATAATATTGAAGAATTGAAATGCATTGAAAGTAAAACTTGCAGCTGCTCTTTAAAAGATAATATGTCTTAATAGATATACAGTAAGATATACTTTCTTAAAACTTTTACTTTATATAAATCAAGAATTATAGAAACAAGTAAGATGAACCAGTCTAGCTAAGTTAAGCAGAAAAGGATGAATATAAGTGTGTAAGAGAGTTCACAGAACCCCTTGGGGATTATGAAAACTAATGTTCTTCCTCTGGGAAAGGAAGGAAGCTTTTTCATGGAAACACTGATGGTGTTCAACCTGCTTCTGAACAGCAGCTATGCAGAGAATAAATTCTAGAATACTGAAAAAATGGTCTGCAAAGCCAAATTGCATCTCTATGTCTTTATATTTACTCTTAATTTTCAGGTCTTCTCTGTATACCTAATTAGGTGATTCCAGGTGATAAGTCAGTCAGTACCTCAGTGAGAAAGAAGTCTGAGAAATTTACTTTTAAAATCTGCAATGAATAAAGGTAATTGGAGAGACTTTAAGCCAGATTTTGATATCTGCCATATTTTATCCCTTGAACTATATTGAATATAGATTTTTTTTTAATTTATAAACTCTAAACAATAAAATCACTAAGTCTAGACTTAGACCACAAAATAATTAACAACATGCTTTTCCCCTTTTCCAAATGATAGCACTATAATTCTCATTATTCACTGTATTAATGTATGGTTGATATTTATTTCTCCCTCTCGATCCAAATTAATATTGATAAATACAAAAAATCTTGAGAAACAATGGTTAAATGAAAATTGCTTCATATGCATCTGATTTGTAGGTTTAAGGTCAGGTTTTATTTTAACATGTTTATATATTAAGCAGACATAACATATTTAATTTATCTTAAATATTTATTTTTGAAATGTTAAGTAGATCTCACTCTGTGTGCCTCATACTTCTCTTTTATTCAAAGCAACTTTATCTTTTTCTTATCAGCTCTTCATTCTGAGTGAATATTTTAAACCAATTATCCATACCAGGGATTTGTTTGTCTGCTGTATTGATTCATTTTTACCAAAGTGATTTTCAAACACAGCTAAAGTTATCTTCAATGTCTCTTTAGTGCTAATTTTTAAAGATGTGTATAAGAGACAGGGTTTGTGATTACCAGAAGAAGGGAAGAGAAGAGGGAAGTGGGTAATGCGGTCAAAAGGTACAAATTTCCTGATACAAGATAGGTACTAGGGATGTCATATTTAACATGATGATTTTTGTTGATGCTGCTGCATGATATATCAGAAAATTGCTAAGAGTAAATTCTTAGAGACTAAGTTATCTTCAATGTCTCTTTAGTGCTAATTTTTAAAATCTTTGATCCCTGTGGACTTTTTATATTTCTTAGACTCACAGACATGAAAACATACTTGTTATTAGCAAGGAGAAGTGAGGGCAGGAATAAATTAGGATTTGGGATTAAAATATGTACACTACTATATACAAAATATATAACCAACAAGATATAATGCAGGGAAATATACTCAATATCTTGCAATAACCTTTAATAGAAGATAATGTAAAATATATACAGTATATAATACATAATATATTATATATTATATAAAATAATATATAATTTATAATATATAATAATATTATTATATAATATATAATTTATCTGAACCTTTGTTTTACACCTGAAACCTGTGTTTGTGAAACTAACACAAAATTGTATATAAATTATACTTCAACAAAATTTAAAAAATTTTTCAGTATGGGACACCTTTGTTAAATTTTCTTCTTTTTTATCATATTAAGAATGTATGTAAAGACTTTAAGCAACAATTATATATTTTTAAGGATGTCTTATTGGGCTTTTCTTTGCAGTTTGCTTCTTTCTTTATCTTTCATATCCCATTCTCTCATCTTCAGCTTCTCTGTACAGTGTCCAAGGAAAACAAATTTTATTTCCAGCTTTTTGTTTTATATAAATCCTAATTGACCTGTTTTGGGGCCACATTATTTCCATATGTGATGGGGAAAGAATACTGCTTTTCCAGTATTTACTATTTTTTAAATGAAAAACAGAGGTTATTTATGCTTAAAAAAGTCAACTTAAAAACAAGAAAACAACACAAAGAATAACCTTAACAAATATCTTCTCCCCTGAATTTTGTGAATACATTCCATTTCTAAACATGTTCATTCATAGTAATCATATTTAAGTGCTTTGTAGGGTGTTATTTATAATCTTTCTCAGAGAACCTGATCCCACTTAATTTCAATCATTTCACAATGTGGCAGAGAGAGTGACATATGTCCCTAAAATGACTCATATTTTTCTTTGAATATAGATATATTTCTTAACCTTTCTTCCACCCATGTGAGTTCTTGTGACTGAGTTCTAGTCAAAGAACTGTAGGGAAAAGTGATATTGATCATGGTCTTTCCTACTCTATCCTGCTCTATATAAATGGAAACTAATGATGTCATGTTAATCTAGATATAAAATGGAAGAAGCATAAATCATTGAGTTTATTGCTTAAAGTCAACAGAGAGAGCCATCTGACAGACTATTTTTCTCAGACTTGTTGCAATTGGGAAATACAGATTTTTCTGCAAGAAACTTGGAAATTGGCCACTGATCATCTAAACAACTTAGCATAAGAGAAAATGTGTGGCGTGTACCTGCAAATTGTTATAGGAGAGTCCCAAAACTCCTGCAGTTGACCTTTCTAAAGCTGGAGTCTTTACATTCTCTTTATGTCTTTTAAAAATATTAGCTCACATTACTTCACATGGATTTCCATACCTAGTTCCTACTTTTTCTTAGAAAAAAAAAAAAAAAAAAAAATGTATTCCTCTGGATTCTGTTACTAGATTTCTTGCCATCTGTCTGCATAATTGTTGTGACAGAATTCCAAGTCACAAGATGGGCTGGATGTAGCTCCTTTAAGCTGACAGTGTGTGTGTGTGTGCGTGTGTGTGTGTGTGTGTGCGTGCGAGCTCAGTTGCGCAGTTGTGTCCAAGTCTTTACAACCCTATGGACTATAGCCCACCAGGCTTCTCTGTCCATGGGATTTCCGTGTCAAGAATACTGGACTGGGTTGCCATTTCCTCTTTCAGAACATCTTCCTGACCCAAGGACTGAACGTGCATTTGCTGCATTGCAGGTGGATTCTTTACCACTGGATTCTTTACTGCTGGGCAACCCCAAGCAGACAGTAAGTTCATTAAAAGGACACTGTGTAGCTTGAAGTCAGGAAGGATGATTCCTCCAGCTCCATTTTTCTTTCTCAAGATTGCTATGGCTATTCAGGATCTTTATTGTTTTCATACAAATTGTGAAATTTTTGTTCTACTTCTGTGAAAAATATCATTGGTACGTGGATAGGGATTGCATTTGATCTGTCGATTATGTCGGGTAGTACATTTATTTTTACAGTATTAATTCTTCCAATCCAAGAGCATGGTATATCTATCTGTTTCTTTCATCTTTGATTTCTTTCATCAGTGTCCTATAGTTTTCTACATACAGGTCTTTTGTCTCTTTAGGTAAACTTATTCTAAGGTGTTTTATTCTTTTTGTTGCAATGGAGAATGGGATTGTTACCTTAATTTCTCTTTCTGATTTTTTATTGTTAGTGTATAGGAAAGCAAGGGATTTCTGTGTATAAATTTTATATTCTTCAACTTTACTATATTCATTGATTAGGTCTAGTAATTTTCTGGTGGCATACTTAGGGATTTCTATGTATAGTATCATGTCATCTGAAGCTATAGTCATCAAGACAGTATGCTATTGGCACAAAAACAGAAATATAGACCAGTGGAACAAGACAGAAAGCCCTGAGATAAACCCACATAGCTTTGAAAAAGTAGGTAAGACTATACAATGGAGAAAGATGGTCTCTTCATTAAGTGGTGCTGGGAAAATTGGATAGCTACATGTAAAAGAATGAAACTAGAACACTTCCTAACACCAAACAGAAAAATAAAACTAAAAATGGATTAAAGACTTAGATGTAAAGCCGGAAACAATAAAGCTCTTGGAGGAAACAAAGGCAGTAGTACACTCTTTGACATAAATCATCACAAGATCCTCTTTGACCCACCTCCAAGAGTAATGCAAATAAAAAAACAAAAATAAACAAATGGGACCTAATTAAACTTAAAAGCTTTTTACACAGCAAAGGAAACAATGTGTGTGTTAGTCACTCAGTCACATTCAACTCTTTGTGACTCCATGGGACATAGCCCACCAGGCTCCTCTGTCAGTGGGATTTTCCAGGCAAGAATACTGGGAGTGGTTTGCCATTTCCTTCTCCAGGGGATCCTCCTGACCCAGGGGTCAAAACCAGATCTCCTGCATTGCAGGCAGACTCTACTGTCTGAGCCACCAGGGAAGACCATTCTATGTGGACCCATGGACAATAGAGTCCATGGAATTCTCCAGGCCAGAATACTAGAGTCCTTAGACATTTCCTTCTCCAGGGGATCTTCCCAACCCAGAGATCAAAAGGAAACAACAAACAAGATTAAAAAGGCAAATCTTATAATGGGAGAAAATAATTGCAAATGAAGCAATGAGAGAAATTAGTCTCCAAAATATATAAACAGCTCATTTAGCTCAATACCATAAAAATAAACAGCCCAATCAAAAACTGGTCATAAGATATAAGCAGAAAGTTTTCCAAAGAAGACATACAGATAGTCAATAAATATGTGAAATAATGCTCAACATCACTAATTATTAAAGAAAGGCAAACAAAACTATTATTAAGTATTACCTCATACCAGTCAGAATAGCCATCATCAAAAAATATACCAAAAATAAATACTGGAGGGGATGTGGAGGAGAGGGGACCCTCCTGCACTGTTGGTGGGGGTATAAACTGATATAGTCATTATGGAGAATGGTACTGAAATACCTTTAAAAAAAAAAGAATAAATCTACTATATGATCCAACAATTCCAATACCAGCATATACCCTGAGAAAACCACAGTTCCAAAAGACAGATGTACCCCAAGGTTCATGGTACCACTATTTGCAATAACCAGGACATGGAAGTAACCTAGATGCCCATCAACATATGAAAGGATAAAGAAGATATGATATATACATGCAATGGAATATTACTCAGTCACAAAAAAGAACAAATTTGAATCAGTTCTAATGAGGTGGATGAACCTAGAGCCTGTTACACAGAGTGAAGTAAGTCAGAAAGAAAAAAACAAATATCATATGTTAATAAACATATATAGAATATATTAATAGAAAAATGGTCCTGATGAACCTATTTGTAGGGGAGGAATGGAGAGCAGATATAGAGAACAGTTGTGTGGACACAGCAGGGGAATGTGAGGATGGGGCAAATGGAAGAAGAAGGTGGGATGAATGGAAAAGGTAGTAGTGATGCATTACACTATTGTGTGTACCCTATTAATAGATAGCTGGTGGGAAGTTGCTATATAATTCAGGGAGCCCAGGTGGGTTCTCTGTGATAACCTAGAGGAGTGGGATGGAGTGAGGGGTGGGAGATTTCAAAGGGAAGGGATATATGTTTGATTATGGCTGATTCGTGTTGTTGAATGGCAGAAAGAAACACAAAATTGTAAAGCAATTTTCCTCCAGTTAAAAAATAAATTTATTTATATATAAAGCAACATTGTGTGGTTTCACAGAGAGAACTGGGAATGGAGACCTGAGGCAAAGCAACCAGGAAGCATGCTGTAACCAAAAAGCAGACCTGATCTGGTGATAAACTATGGCTATTCCAACAAAGCACTAGAGACTACACTTTGCACCACTGTGTATTCTGGGATGAAAACTAAGGTCCAGGAAAACAATGAACAGAGCCACTACTGGAATGTGTTCTAATATGCATGTTTCTCATATTACAGGATTACATGGAAAACTCTGTTGCTAATGCATCTGCTGATAGTTCTCAAATATCTGTTGAACCCTATAATAATATCAACCCTAGGATCTATTTGGTATGTGACAATCTCTACACAGCTTTGTTCTGGAAAACCTGTGAAAATTATTTGGATAACTTCTGGCCAATAAGATGGGCGAAGTGTGGCTTGCCACTCCATGTTAATGTCCCTAGAAAGAAATATATTCTTTTTCTCCTTCCATTTCTCATTCATGATGGCTAGAAGATGGAGAAGAAAACAGGTTACAGAAAAAAGAAGACAACACTTTCCTGCTATTGAGTTCTGTCAGAAATCAACAGTGCATACAGTAATGATTTTTTTTTTATAACTAAACTCTAGTTGCAAAATTTTGGGGAGAAGTGCAACTTGCAAAAAAATTTGAGGGGAAGTGCAATTTGAAAAAAAAAAGCATCTTAGACTAAAGATAGAAGACATTCAATAAATAACTTCCACATCATCCATACTTGTCTGCAATCTAAATTGTAAGACCATCCATTAGAAAATAAGAAACAAATAACTTTTATGCAAACTTGGGAATTAATTAAATATCTGAGAAAATATTAAAAATGGTGGTAAAAAGCAAATATATGAACTACTCCTCTTAAACAAACTTTCCTAGATCCAAATATATTCAGTTCAGTTCAGTTGCTCAGTGGGGTCCAACTCAGCAGTCCCATGGACTGCAGCATGCCCCCTTCTCTGACCATCACCAACTCCCAGAGCCTGCTCAAACTCATGTCCATTGAAGCAGTGATTCCATCCAATCATCTCATCCTCTGTCGTTCCCTTCTCCTCTTGTCTTCAAACTTTCCAGCAACAGGATCTTTTTAAATTAGTCAGTCTTCAGATGAGGTGGCCAAAATGTTGTAGTTCAGCTTCAGCATCAGTCCTTCCAGTGAATATTCAGGACTGATTTCCTTTAGGATTGACTGATTTGATCTACTTGCTGTCCAAGGGACAATCAAGAGTCTTCTTCAACACCACAGTTCCGTAGCATCAATTCTTCAGCACTCAGCATTCTATATGGTCCAACTCTCATATACATACATGATTACTGGAAAAACCATAGTTTTGACTAGATTGACCTTTTTTGATAAAGGGTTGTTTCCGTTTTCTTAATATTCTGTCTGAGGTGAAGTCGCATTCTGTCTAGGTTGGTCATATCTTTTCTTCCAAGGGGCAAGCATCTTTTAATTTCATGGCTGCACTCAACAATTGCAGTGATTTTGGAGCCCAAGAAAATAAAGTCTGTCACTGTTTCCATTTTTTCCCACTTATTGCCATGAAGTGATGGGACTGGAACCATGATCTTCATTTTTTGAACACTGAGTTGTAAGTGAAATTTCTCACTCTTCCTTTCACTTTCATCAAGAGGCTCTTTAGTTCCTTTTCGCTTTCTGCCATAAGGGTGGTGTCATCTGCATATCTGAGGTCATTGATATTTCTCCTGGAAATCTTGACTCCAGCGTGTGCTTCATCCAGCCTAGCATTTGGCATGATGCACTCTACATATAAGTTGAACAAGCAGGGTGGGAATATACAACTTTGATGTATTCCTTTCCCAATTTGGAACCAGTCTTTTGTTGCATGTCCAGTGCTAACTGTTGCTTATGACCTGCAACCAGATTTCTCAGGAGGCAGGTCAGGTGGTCTGGTATTCCCATCTGTTTAAGAATTTTTCATAGTTTGTTGTGATCCACACAGTCAAAGTCTTTGTTGTAGTCAATACAGAAGAGGTAGAGAGTTTTCTGGAACTCTCTCACTTTTCCTGTGATCCAATGGATGTTGGCAATTTGATTTCTGGTTTCTCTGCCTTTTCTAAATCCAGCTTGAACATCTGGAAGCTCTCCACTCATGTACTGTTGAAGCCTCACTTGAAGAATTTTGAGTGTCATTTTGCTAGCACGTGTAATGTGTGCAATTTTGCAGTAGTTTGAACATTCTTTGGCATTGCCTGTCTTTGGGATTAGAATGAAAACTGAGCTTTTCCAGGCCTGTGGCCACTGCTGAGTTCACCAAATTTGCTGGCATATTGAGTACAGCACTTTCACAGTATCGCCTTTTAGGTGTTGAAATAGCCCAGCTGTAATTCCATCACCTCCACTATCCTTCTTCATAGTGATGCTTCCTATGGCCCACTTGACTTCGCAGTCCAGGATGTTTGGGTCTAGGTGAGTGATCACACCATCATGGTTATTGGGTCATGAATATCTTTTTTGTATAGTTCTTCTGTGTACTTTTGTCACCTCTGCTTAATATCATCAGCTTCTGTTAGGTTCATATTGTTTTTGTCTTTTATTGTACCCATCTTTGCATGAAATGTTCCCTTGGTACCTCTAATTTTCTTGAAGAAATTTCTAGCCTTCCCCATTCTATTGTTTGCCTCTATTTATTTGCATTGATCACTGAGGAAGGCTTTTTTACTTCTCTTTGCCATTCTTTGGAATGCTGCATTCAAATGGGTATACCTTTCCTTTTCTCCTTTGCCTTTTCGTATCTCTTTTTTTCTCAGTTATTTGTAATGCCTCCTAAGACAACCATTTTGCCTTTTTGCATTTCTGTTCCTTGGGGATGGTCTTCATCACAGCCTCCTGTAAATGCCCCAAACCATCATCCACAGTTCTTCAGCCACTCTATCAGGTCCAAACCCCTGAATCTAGTTGTCACTTCCATTGTATAATTATAAGGGATTTGATTTAGATCATATCTTAATGATCTAGTGGTTTTCCCTACTTTTCAATTTAACTCTGAATTTGGCAATAAGGAGTTCATGATCTGAGCCACAGTGAGCTCCCGGTCTTATTTTTGCTGACTGTATAGAGCTTCTCCATCTTTGGCTGCAAAGAATATAATCAACCTGATTTCAGTATTGACCGTCTGGTGATGTCCATGTGTAGAGTCTTCTCTTTTGTTGTTGGAAGAGGGTGTTTGCTATGACCAGTGCATTCTCTTGGCAAAACTGTTAGCCTTTTCCCTGCTTCATTTTGTACTCCAAGGCCAAATTTGCCTGTTACTCCAGGTATCTCTTAACTTCCTACCTTTGCATTCCAGTCCTCTATGATGAAAAGAACATCTTTTTTGGGTATTAATTCTACAAGGTCTTGTTGGTCATCATAGAATTATTCAAGTTCAGTTTCTCCAGCATTATTGGTTGGAGCATAGACTTGGATTACTGCAACATTGAATGGTTTGCCTTGGAAATGAACAGAAATCATTCTGTCATTTGTAATTTGAGATTGCAAATATGTTAACAAATATAATAACATTATTAAATTTCCTGAAGATTCTTAAAATTTAGCTCATCACTTTCTGTAAATCTTTCTCAATATACCAGAATAGCAACAAGAAAGTTTATAAATGCATCTTAATAACATCTAAATTCTGTATCACTATTCATAAAATTATTTTGTGGTTTCATATCATTCATTTTATATATGTTTATCATAAGCACTTTGCTTAGAGCACACTAGTTGTGTCATATTGCTATTAATGACATGAGTGAGCAGATATTGGCAAAGATTCATTTTTAATATCACTATTTTGATTATTTCTCTTTTTTATATACTGTTTTCAAAAGACTGAGTATTTTTGAAAGAAAAGTACTCTGTTTCTCCCACAATTTGTTTTTTCATTTTACACGATGACAAAGCTGCTTCTAAATGAAAATATTTTTCACATCTTACAAATTTAAACATACAATTTTTAGTTGAATGAAAGGTTTCTTACATTCTGTAGTGCTTTACAATTTACAAAAGTTTCACACACATGAGTTCTACAATCCCATAAATTTACTTCACAGGTAAATTTTACCAAACATTTAGAGAAGAGTTAACATCTTTATTTCTCAAACTCTTACAAAAACTTCAGAGGAAGGAACACTTCTGAACTCATTCTATGAGACCACCATCACCATGACAGCAAAACAAACAAACAAACAAAACACACTAAAAGATGGTATTTACAGGCTATCACTGATAAATACAGATGCAAGAATCTTCAAAAATATGTTAGCAAGCTAACACAACAATACATTAAAAGGATCATACACCATGATGGCACCCCACTCCAGTACTCTTGCCTGGAAAATTCATGGATGGAGGAGCCTGGTAGGCTGCAGTCCATGAGGTCACTAAGAGTCGGACACGAATGAGCGACTTCCCTTTCACTTTTCACTTTCATGCGTTGGAGAAGGAAAAGCAACCCACTCCAGTGTTCTTGCCTGGAGAATCCCAGGGATGGGGGAGCCTGGTGGGCTTCCATCTATGGGGTCGCACAGAGTCGGACACGACTGAAGCGACTTAGCAGTAGCAGCAGCACCCCATGATTAAGTGAAGTTTATCCCAAGATGCAAGAATCTTTCAATATCTGCAAATCAGTGTGATATACCACTTTAACAAATTGAAGAATAATGACTACATACACAGAAAAGTTTTTGATGAAACATCCATTTATGTTTAAAAACTCCGAAGTGGGCATAGAGAAAAACCTGTCCTAAGTCGCTTCAGTTATGTCCAACTTTGTGAGACTATATGGACTGTAGCCTGCCAGGCTCCTCTGTCCATAGGATTCTCCAGGCATGAATACTCAAATGGGTTGCCACGACCTGTTCCGGGGAATCATACTTACCCAGGTATTGCACCTGTGTCTCCTATGTTCCCTCTATTGGCAGGGGGGTTCCTCACCAATAGCGCCAGCTGGGAAGCCCAGAGAGAATCTACCTCAATGTAAGAACGGCCGCATATGACAAACCCACAGCTAATATTATACTCGATGATGAAAAGCTAATGCATTTCCTCTAAGATCAGCAATAAGACAAAAATGGACTCTTTCACAACTTTTATTCAGCAGGGTTTGAAAGTCCTAGCCATACAATCAGAGAAAAAAAATAAATAAAAGGAATACAAATTGGAAAGAAGTAATATTGTCACTGTCTGCAGATGACATGATACTATTTTCATAGAAAATCCTAAAGACAGCACCAGAAAACTACTCAGTTCAGTTCAGTTCAGTTCAGTCACTCAGTCATGTCCGACTCTTTGCGACCCCATGAATCACAGCACGCCAGGCCTCCCTGTCCATCACCAAATCCCAGAGTTCACTCAGACTCACGTGCATCGAGTCCGTGATGCCATCCAGCCATCTCATCCTCGGTCGTCCCCTTCTCCTCCTGCCCCCAATCCCTCCCATCATCAGAACCTTTTCCAATGAGTCAACTCTTTGCATGAGGTGGCCAAAGTACTGGAGTTTCAGTTTCAGCATCATTCCCTCTAAAGAAATCCCAGGGCTGATCTCCTTCAGAATGGACTGGTTGGATCTCCTTGCAGTCCAAGGGACTCTCAAGAGTCTTCTCCAACACCACAGTTCAAAAGCATCAATTCTTCGGCACTCAGCTTTCTTCACAGTCCAACTCTCACATCCATACATGACCACTGGCAAAACCATAGCCTTGACTAGATGGACCTTTGTTGGCAAAGCAATGTCTCTGCTTTTCAATATGCTATCTAGGTTGGTCATAACTTTTCTTCCAAGGAGTAAGCATCTTTTAGAATGCATCAATTAATTTGGTAAAGTTTCAGGATACAAAACTAATGTACAAAAATCTGTTACATTTCTATTCACACAACAATCTATCAAATAAGAGAAGTTAAAGAAATAATTCTACTTACTAAAACATCAAAAATAATAAAATACTTAGGAATAAACCTAGCTAAGGAGGTAGACATTACTTTGCCGACTAAGGTCCGTCTAGTCAAGGCTATGGTTTTTCCTGTGGTCATGTATGGATGTGAGAGTTGGACTGTGAAGAAGGCTGATTGCCGAAGAATTGATGCTTTTGAACTGTGGTGTTGGAGAAGACTCTTGAGAGTCCCTTGGACTGCAAGGAGATCCAACTAGTCCATTCTGAAGGAGATCAGCCCTGGGATTTCTTTGGAAGGAATGATGCTACAGCTGAAACTCCAGTACTTTGGCCACCTCATGCGAAGAGTTGACTCATTGGAAAATACTCTGATCCTAGGAGGGATTGGGGGCAGGAGGAGAAGGGGACGACAGAGGATGAGATGACTGGATGGCATCACGGACACGATGGATGTGAGTCTGAGTGACCTCTGGGAGATGGTGATGGACATGGAGGCCTGTCATACTGCAATTCATGGGGTCGCAAAGAGTCGGACACAACTGAGCGACTCAACTGAACTGAACTGAGTGACTTTCACTTTCATTTTCACTTTTTCATCCTTCCAACACATTCCTAAGAAAGAGTGTGGATTACCGTTGCCTGCAACCAAAGTTTCCTAACAGATATGTGCAGAGAACAGTCTGCCTTCACTACTTATGACCTTCATGATGAAGGATAAATTAACCTCTTTGGGCTTCAGTGTCCTTATCTCCAAAATAGGGCTGATCAGACAAGCTATTTCAGGGTTAAAAAAACAAACGTTTAAGGCAGAGCTTCTGGCATGATTTGGAAAATAGTAATTTGCACTCAGTAATGGCTGTTCTGCTTACTCTTATAATCAAATAAAGGTCTTCTTCACATTATTATTACTCCTAACAGTGCCTGGCACATAGTAGACATTCAGAGAATACTACTTTTTTTTTCTTCCCCTCTCTGAAAAGAAACTTACCTTTTCTGACGTAGAGAGCAAATATCCCTGGGGTGTATACCACACATGAACTTGATAAGCAGAATTACCCCCTGACTGAAGAGTGGAAATGGGGGCCTAAGGAGAAGCCAGTGTGTATCCCTTGGCCCCAGCCAGGTGGCCGGGAAGTGGGGCATTTGCCAGCCCCTTGGAGCATGGCTGGGTGGCCCTGTGACCCACTTCCCACCCCCTCATGTGATTGTGATACCAGCTGCTAAGGCTGAGGCTAAGCCCATGCCTGCATCTGATTGCCTAGGTAGCACCTTGCTTATCAATATTGCATTATACAAGGTGATTATAGACCCCCACATTAAGAAATAGCAAAGCCAGACAGTTCAGATCAAAACAGGATTCAGAAGTGTGTCTTCAAAGGGGGCCGCCAACCCCAGCTCCTTCGCCTCCCCAATGAGCTTGGTAGCCAGTTCTACCCAAGCTGTAGAGGCCGACATAATGTACACCACACGCTGTCAGAGCGAAACTGTCTTTCTAAAAGGATTCCTAATGTCACTCCTCTATGCAGAAACCCTTGGGGCTCCTGCCTGCTGAAAGAATGAAATCTGAACTCGTCAGCAACACTTCCAGGCCCTTTCTGACCAGGCCACCATCTATCTCTGCTTCCGTCTTCATCTCACACAGCTTTTATCCCCCGGCCTCCACTGGAGCCAGCCCTGGGTGCTGCTCGCTGTGCTGACAGTGTGTCTTCCTGCAGCTCACCTTTGGGTTTCTCTGTGGCTGTTTCCCTGCGAGGGGTGTTGTTTTCCCATCCCCACTCCTGTCACAGCTCCGTCTTTCCCCAGACAAAATTTATCCATCTACTTACTCTTCAGAATCCATTTCAAACGTTCACATCTTCCTCCAGCTCTTTGAGTACCTTCTTTGATCACTTGGCTCATGATAAAAAATAGTAGTAATAACAATGAAGGTGGATACAGCACTTACTATTTTAAATGTTTTACATATGCAAGTGCTTTTAATGCTCACATCTGCCCTGTGAAGATACTTTAATTATACTCGTTTAATAAATGGTATAACTGAGGCACAGAGAGGCTGGGTAATTGATAACCAGTGAGTGGCAAAGCCAAAATTTGAATATAGGCATTCCAGCTTTTTCTGCCTTGCTGTCAGCTGTTACTCTGAACTGCTTTTCTCTGTGTTCTGGGAGTTTTGTTTTTGCTTCTTTATAGCATTTAATGTCGGAGAAGGCAATGGCACCCCACTCCAGTACTCTGCCTGGAAAATCCCATGGACGGAGGAGCCTGGGAGGCTGCAGTCCATGGGGTCGCTGAGTCAGACACGACTGAGCGACTTCACTTTCACTTTTCCCTTTCATGCATTGGAGAAGGAAATGGCAACCCACTCCAGTGTTCTTGCCTGGAGAATCCCAGGGATGGCGGAGCCCAGTGGACTGCCATCTGTGGGGTCGCACAGAGTCGGACACGACTGAAGCGACTTAGCAGCATTTAATGTATTATATAGTTAGTAACTATTCATGAATGATGATGAGGCTACTTACTATCATCTATTATTATCTCTTTTCTTATGGTAATAATTATTATTACTATAAAAAGTACTAGGCACTATTCTAAGTTTATAGGCATTTGTGACTCCCTAGCCAGGAACGTGTGCCTTAATTAGGTAATGTGAAAATGGTGCTGAACTTGGAATGAGAAAAATCCTCAGTTTAGATTTTAGCTCTGGCATCTACTTGCCAGCCTTGGATAAGTCAATTTACTATTCTGAGTCCCAGGTTCCTCATTTATATAATGACGGGCTTGTCTTAGACCATCCCTGAGGTCTTCACTAGCTATAAGTTTGAGAATCTGTAAATGGGTTCAATATCACATGGGTCACAGATGTGTTGAAGATGTAGTACGATTAAGTTTTCTCATTCATTAGCCATGTGCCATGTGCTGTTCTTAGCTTTGGGGATCTGAATGAAACATCACATTCTTGCTGCTATGGATGTGGAGATGTTAAAAGTAAATCAATAATTAGTCCTATAACTCAAGGTCAAGTGGTAAGTACTATGAAGGAAGGTTACACAGTATAAGGAGATTGAGAATCTCTTTCCTAAGAAGGAGACATTACAATAGAAATTTGAATAAAGCCAGGGAAGAAGCCATGCAGTCCAAGCAGAGGGCAGTGCAAAGGTCCTGAGGTTGGAATTGGCTTAATGTGGTCAAAGCTAGCAAGGAGACCAGTGAAGATGGAGAGCCCTGCACAAGGGGGAATAGAAGGACTTTGGACTTTGTTTCAAGTGTGATGCGAGCTTTTGAACCACCATATGTCACCATGTGCTTTCATTTGAAAAGCATCTTTTTCATTACTATTTGGAAAATAGAGGTGGGTAGAATGAGGAAGTAGAAATAGGACGCTAGGGCCACAGTCCAATCAAGAGATGATGGTGACTTGAAGGAGGATGATAGGGGTAGAAGTGGATGAGAAGCATTTGAATTCAATATGTCTTATGAAGAGAGCACCCATAGGATTTGCTGATGAATACATGAGGGCTGGGAAAGAAAGAGAAGAGGCAAGGGTGAGTCCAGGGTTTTCATGTAAAACCAAATATGGTTTGGTTTACCACGAGGGCAGGTCTGGAGCAGGGCAGGTCTGAGAGAATATCAAGGGCTCATGTAAACTGCCCCTAAGATGCTCCAATAGAGGCACACATTGGAGAGCAGAGCAGGAATACAGGGGAGAGGTCTGAGCTGGGATACCAATTTGGGTAAAATCAGCACAGAGATGACAGCGAAAGTCATTGGACTGAACGAGATTGCCTTGATGCAGGGTTGTTAGGGGTGGAATTGGAGTTAGCCAAGAGGGCTAGGCCTGAGTTACGACTTAGACAATTATGAGTTCACTGCTCTTTGAAAAATAAAGTATCTTCTGCCCACGATTCAGCTGGTGAATAACCCAGTGTGGCGAACTGACCCTCATCTGACACTCCACTAGCAGAGCTCTTGGGAACATGGACTTGGCTGAACACTGAGTAGGACTGTAGGTGGCCTCTGCCTCTTCAGCCACTCCCCATGAAACGCGATTGAAAAGGCCCCGGGATAGAAAGCCCAGAGATGAATCCACACACCTAGGTACCCCTTATCTTTGACAAAGGAAGCAAAAATATACAATGGAGAAAAGGCTCTTTAACAAGTGGTGCTGGGAAGACTGGTCAACCACCTGTAAAAGAATGAAACGAACACTTTCTAACACCATACAAAAAATAAACTCAAACTTGACTAAAGATCTAAATGTAACACCAGAAATTATAAAACTCTTCAAGAAAAACATAGGCAGAACATTCTCTGACATAAATCACAGCAGGATCCTCTATGACCCACCTTCCAAAATAATGGAAATAAAAACAAAAACAAATGGGACCCAATTAAGCTTCAAAGCTTTTGCACAATGAAAGAAACTATAAGCAAGGTGAAAAGGCAACCTTCAGAATGGAAGAAGATAATAACAAATGAAACAACTGACAAAGAATTAATCTCCAAAATATATAAGCAGCTCATGCAGCTCAATACCAGAAAAATGAATGATCCTATCAAAAAGTGGGCCAAAGAACTAAACAGATATTTCTTCAAAGAAGAAATACAGATGGCTAACAAACACATGAAAAGATGCTCAACATCACTCATTATCAGAGAAATGCAAATCAAAACTACAATGAGGTATCATCTCATGCTGGTCAGAATGGCTGCTATCCAAAACTCTACAAAAAATAAATGCTGGAGAGGGTGTGGAGAAAAGGGAGCCCTCTTACACTGTTGGTGGGAATGCAAACTAGTACAGCCACTATGGAGAACAGTGTGGAGATTCCTTAAAAAACTGGAAATAGAACTGCCATATGACCCAGCAATCCCACTGCTGGGCACACACACCGAGGAAACTAGAATTGANAGGGTGTGGAGAAAAGGGAGCCCTCTTACACTGTTGGTGGGAATGCAAACTAGTACAGCCACTATGGAGAACAGTGTGGAGAGTCCTTAAAAAACTGGAAATAGAACTGCCATATGACCCAGCAATCCCACTGCTGGGCACACACACCGAGGAAACTAGAATTGACAGAGACACATGTACCCCAGTGTTCGTTGCAGCACTGTTCACAATAGCCAGGACATGGAAGCAATCTAGATATCCACTGGCAGACGAATGGATAAGGAAGTTGTGGTACATATACACAGTGGAATATTACTCAGCTATAAAAAAGAATGCACTTGAGTCAGTTCTAATGAGATGGAGGAAACTGGAGCCTATTATTCAGAGTGAAGTAAGTCAGAAAGAGAAACACCACTATGGTATATTAACAATATATATGGAATTTAGAAAGATGATAACAATGACCCTATATGCAAGACAGCACAAGAGACACAGATATAAAGAACAGATTTTTGGACTATGTGGGAAAAGGCGAGGGTGGGATGATTCGAGAGATTAGCATTGAAACATGGGTATTACCATATGTAAAAATGCAAGTTCAATGCATGAAGCATGGCACTCAAAGCTGGTGTTCTGGGAGGGGGGGAGGCGTGGGGAGGGGAGTTCAGGATTGGGGACACATGCACACCCATGGCTGATTCATATTGATGTATGGCAAAAACCACCACAATATTGTAAAGTAATTAGCCTGCAATTAAAATAAACAAATACACTTTTTAAAAAAGAAAGGGCCCCGGGAAGGCTGCCCATCTGCCAAACAGGGTCTCAAAATACTATGAATTAAAATGTATTGTTTTCAGTTACACAATTATCTCTAAGAATGTCTTGTTAAAAATATGGTTTGACCCAAGAGAGGTGATTTGTGGAATTGCTAATAATTTAATTGGTACCAATACAGAATATTAAAAAGAATCTGAAATTTGTAATTAAGAGCCCTAGTTTGAGCTGACAGTTGTTAACATTGTGACTTTGAAAAAGACAGTTAATCTCAGCTATCTTGTCTATAAAATGGGGAAAGCCGTTTTTGTTAAAATTGTCATATAATGTTGCCTGTCAAACAAGAGTCTCTGGGAAAATGTTTTGTAAGCTTTAAGTGCTGTAAAAAAAATAATGCCTTCAATTTTGAGAATGTTTCCAAAGCCAAATATTAACATCATACCTTGCATTTCAAGCTCCCAGTAATCTCACTGAGGTAGGCAGAGCAGGTATGTATTAATCCGAGCTGCACCTCAACCCCAAAGAACTGGTTAATTCTATTACATAATGGCTTTACCCCCCAGCTCCATTCTTGCCTCTCTTAGTGTCTTTCACTAAATATTTGTTGAATGAATGAATAAATGTACGGAGTAACTTGTTATAGAAAAGTCATTTCCAAACTTTAGAATGGCAGTCCCAGAATATGTTGAAAATATGCATAGAAAGTGTGTTTGTTCCTACACACATATTAACAGACAAAAGTTTCACGAAATAATACTTACCTTTACTGCATGGGGTCACGCTATTTTCTGTTCTATTCTGGTTTTGTTTTTGTTTTAAAGAAAACGAAAATAGCAGCTGAATTGAGTTCATTACACAAACTGATGTATTGTGACCCACAATTTGGAAGACACTGTTATGGAAGATGCTGGCAGCTGGGAACCTTGTTCTTTGCAATTGAGCAAGTCACTTGGGTTATCTGGGAAGTTTATCCCTGCTCCAGTGTTCATGCTAATTTTCAAGAATAAAGGCATTATGAGGTGATGGGAATAGGCATGTAAGCATTGTGGCAGCTTGAACATTTACTGCATGTAACATATTTTCAGTTTTTACTTGCCTATATAAGCAAATAAAAATCTAATAATGTCCTAGGTTTGGATAATTAATTGAGAAAGATTTGATTTTTGTCACAAGTGTGTCTTTGAGACTATATAGAGATTTGCAAGGGTGACTTTAAAATAAAAGGCAGTTTCTGTATCTGATATCCTTGGCCCCTAGATATGTTTCCGAGGCAGGATTTTTGGCATCTGAAAGGAAATGCAGTAAGCGAAGTGTATATTGTGTATCAACCCCAGTAGACTTCTGGGTGGCAGCAAATAATCAAACACATTGATTTGTCTTCAGCAAATGTATGAATATTCACAATCAGTGGCATAAGACAGTAAAAACCCTCACATCAGCTGAGGTCACTAACAAGATGTGAACACATTTTCAGTTTTCAAAACTTTGGGCGTTTCAGAAAAACCCATAAGGGATTGTGGAAATTACATCTTATTATCCAGGTATCATGCTTTTCCTTCTCAAAATCCCCAGGACCATTTATCCATTTAGGAGACCAAATGCTTGGCTTGGTGCCTAACACATACAAGACACCCAGAAAATATTGCCTGAATGAATGATTGAGACCACCTACAATTTATAGAAAATTGTTGCAACCAAGCCTTTTGAGAAAACAGCCTCTAGTCTTATCCCATTTCCTTTAAGTGGATAGAAACCTTGTTGCCTCTACTTGGCTCCCTCACAAGGAGCAGAGGAGAGGGATGCTCATGAATTCTTTGTTTATTTTTTCCTTCTTCCTTCAGGCCTTGTATCTAGTTTTAGAAGAGGGTGGGTGAAGAGATTCTAAACATAAAAGGAGCCAAATTTAAAATTCCCCTTTCTTAGCTTCCCTATGCTGAAAATACCAACTAGATGTAGTAACCAACTCCATGAATATTGTGATTGTTTTTTCACGGAATGCTTGGTTTGTCAGAAATTGGGGTTTCACAAGCTTGGCTATACAAAGACTTGGGTTCAGATTCTAGCTCTACTAAACCCTTAGCATATTCAGTTCAGTTCAGTCACTCAGTCGTGTCCGACTCTTTGCGACCCCATGAATCGCAGCATGCCAGGCCTCCCTGTTCATCACCATCTCCCGGAGTTCACCCAGACTCACGTGCATCAAGTCCGTGATGCCATCCAGCCATCTCATCCTCGGTCATCCTCTTCTCCTCCTGCCCCCAATCCTTCCCAGCATCAGAGTCTTTTCCAATGAGTCAACTCTTCGCATGAGGTGGCCAAAGTCCTGGAGTTTCATCTTTAGCATCATTCCTTCCAAAGAAATCCCAGGGCTGATCTCCTTCAGAATGGACTGGTTGGATCTTCTTGCAGTCCAAGGGACTCTCAAGAATCTTCTCCAACACCACAGTTCAAAAGCATCAATTCTTCGGCACTCAGCCTTCTTCACAGTCCAACTCTCACGTCCATACATGACCAATGGAAAAACCATAGCCTTGACTAGACGGACCTTTGTCGGCAAAGTAATGTCTCTGCTTTTCAATATGCTGTCTAGGTTGGTCAACTTTTCTTCCAAGGAGTAAGCATCTTCTAATTTCATGGCTGCAGTCACCATCTGCAGTGATTTTGGAGCCCCCAAAAATAAAATCTGACACTGTTTTCACTGTTTCCCCATCTATTTCCCATGAAGTGATGGGACCAGATGCCATGAGCTTCGTTTTCTGAATGCTGAGCTTTAGGCCAACTTTTTCCATCTCCTCTTTTACTTTCTTCAAGAGGCT
>SJYT01082528.1:88474-164207 GCA_006410635.1 Cephalophus harveyi
GGCCAAAGTACTGGAGTTTCAGCTTTAGCATCATTCCTTCCAAAGAAATCCCAGGGCTGATCTCCTTCAGAATGGACTGGTTGGATCTCCTTGCAGTCCAAGGGACTCTCAAGAGTCTTCTCCAACACCACAGTTCAGAAGCATCAATTCTACATTTAACCAGCTTTGCTGGGGTCATTGAATTGTCCTCAACAGAAATACAATAGAAAGATTCCTAAGGTTAAAGTAATGTTGACTTACATGAGGACTGCATCAGATATAGGAGTACTGTTTCCTGAGCATTTATCATTTACCTGAGATATTTATATATTCCCAGATGGCACATGAGGGACAGAAATTATATCCTTTTAAGTCAAAAATCTGATAGGGCTAGAAGTTCTCAGTTTTCTTTTATTTTGGGCATATGCTGTCCCCAAATTGTTCTGCCTATAGAGAAAATTCAAGTGTGTGTGTATATGCACATGCATATGTGTGTCCATTACTATTACCTTGAATCTAATTATTTAAAAAAGGAACTCAAACCAAATGAAATACTATTTCAGTTTAGTCTGCTCAAAAGTAATTTTGAAAAATCTAAGTAATGAATTTATTTGGCTCACATAGGTTTAGAAAATAGTTCAGTTCAGTTACCCAGTCGTGTCCGACTCTGCAACCCCATGGACTGCAGTACACCAGGCTTCCTAGTCCATCATCAACTCCTGGAGCTTACTCAAACTCATGTCCATCAAATCAGTGATGCCATCCAACCATCTTATAGAAAACATATAGATTGGTCCTAATTGAAAGTGATTCTTTAGAGGTTTTCCCAAAATAACTCTGGTTCAGTTTACAGTTATCAGTTTTTAAAGTATATTTTAGTTTGGTTCAGAACATTGCTGGTTGCAGGGGGCAGGAGTGGGGAGGGTCTGAATTTAGTTCATAGTTCAGTACAGTTCCTTGAACCTACATATATCTGATTTTTTAAAAAATAAAATGTAACATTGGTTTCTTTGTAGGATGGAGATCCATCACTTCCCCCTGAAAAGAGGAAACAGGTAAGACTTACTCCTGATCTTTGGTAACTCTCAGGATGTTTGTATCGGTGTCTTACAACAACTGGAGGATCAGGGAATCCCAGAATGTGTAGAGAAATCTTTTAATTTCTCAGAGGTGTTTGTATTACTGGGGGAAGTGTGGTTGAGAAGCACTGACTACAAAGAGGAGCTAAGGGTTGGGTGAAGGAGACACAGTGAAGTCTAACAGGATAGAAGAGGGCACACAGGTTGACCGTGTTCCCTTTCTTGTTGGGACCCTGTTGAAAAACCACGAGTTGAGGGCGCACTGCTACCGGGCTTTAACTCACTGGTCCATGGATGAATGTCATTCTGCCACTTCAGACTTTTAAAGACATCTTACCAGCAAAACCCATAAGCCATTTATGTTCTCTCCTGAATGATAACCAGCATTGTTTATTGATGAATCCATTTCCCACAGATTATCAATGAACAAATCCTTATCTTGTGTATGTGTGTTTCTGGACTTCCTGTTTGTTCCATTGAGCTTCCTGTACCATCCTATTTGTACCACATTATTCTGTTTTTGTTTATACTTTCAATACCTGTTTGAGCTATTATCCTTAGCTTTGCTCTTTCTTTTCAGATTTCTTTTATATATATATATATATATAACTGACAAATATTTTATCAAGGCCTCCTCTGATCCCCATCCCACCCAAACCCATTCCGGTTGGTATTTTGATTGGAGTTTTCTTAAATTTATAGATTGATGTAGGGACAGTTAACACTTTTGTAGGATTACATCCAGGAATATCATACATCAAATTTTTAAAATCTGGTTGTATTCATACATATATATATATTGCTTTTTTCAAAGATATCTTGTTAGCTGTTTCCTTAACTTCACAATTTTCTATACTGACACACCCTGACTAGTAGCCTTCCATGGGCTTGAAGGCAGCCTGGATGATGGTGATATTAATGTTGTGTGTTCCATGTTATGGGAAACCCTCTGCACCAGAGCAGGGCTTCAAAACTGGTGGATGAAAATAAGGACTCAGGAATTGTTTGCTGTCTTCAGAGCTGTAATGGCTCAGCCAACATCCTGTTTTTGTTCATTGATCATATACCTGGCACAGCATATAAACACGTAAGATTCATGACTCCGTAAACTGTAGACACACACACACACACACACACACTTACCCTTAAATAACAATTCAGTTCTACGGTTACCCTTTCAGGCATTCAGTTCTGGTCACTCCCATATTCCTTTCCTATTTTATTTGATTATTTTGTAATGTTCCAGCTTTGAGCTAATATCAGATTCTTCTATGGAGCTAATTGATGTTTTTTTCCTAAACAAAATGATGTGTAAATTTGTCATAAATGTTTTAAAATTGGGATCCTTAGTGTGGGATCGCTTATGTTTTTGTTTTTGGTGTCTATGAGCTGTCATCTTTGCTGTGATTTTAGGGTTTGTTAGTATTCATGAAGGAGTTTTACAGTGTAAGTGAATTCACGTTCCGTGACTTTATAATAAAAAATTTACATTGACTGAAGAGAATCTGATGAATTCCAGTAAGTCTGTCAAGCTGCATTCTTACAGCTCTGGAAACAAACAAACAAACAGGTTCAATGTCCTAAGTTCTGGCTTTGTAGCTTTTAATACGGCATTTAGTTTCTGTCCCTTTAGGATTTAGTGTGGTGGTGTGAGCTTGGGCTCTGCACCCTTCCTGCCTGTGATGGATGACATCCACCCCAGGATGGACTGGGGTACCAGTGACAGACATTCTAAACTGCTCAAACAGTAAAGGAGTCGATACCCTTGCGTAACCGCAAGTTGAGAGGTAGTGCAGGTCTCAGATGCTGTAGTGTCATGTACTCATTCTCTCTTCTCTACCATACTTATCGAAGAAAAATACAGTAAATCAAATCTTGGATTTCAGATGAACCATGAATACCTTTTTATCGTAAGAGTGTGGGACTTTCCTGGTGGCTCAGATGGTAAAGAATCTGCCTGCAATGCAGGAGACGTGGGTTCGATCCCTGGGTCAGGAAGATCCCCTGGGGAAAGAAATGGCTACCCACTCCAGTATTCTTACCTGGAGAATTCCATCGACAGAGGTGCCTGATGAGCTACAGGGCATGGGGTTGCAAAGAGTCAGACACAACTGAGAGACTAACACTTTCAATTTCATGTATCATGCAATAATATTTACTTAACTAAAACAATATTGACTGTTAATCTGAAGTTCACATTGAGCTGGGAATCGTATATTTTATCTGACCATTCTATCACTGTGCCGATTTTAACATCAGTTTCTTCTTGAATTTAGCATCAGCTTTCTCCTGAGGCCAGTTCCCGTAAGTAGGAAAGACCGAAAACCCAGCCCTGGAATATAAGTCCTCCCCTCCAGTCTCACTGGGCCAACGTAGGATGTGTTCTTCTTCCTGGTCTGTTAATATCCACTGGGAGGATACTATTCATTAATTGGCTTAGATTAATCACCGGGGATGGAAGGGCCAGCAGTGACACCCACTAAACTAATTGTGTGCCTTCGAAAGTTTCCTTTCGGGGCCTGAGACTTGGTGTTTTCATCTACAAAATGGGAATAAATATGGTGCCCACTGCATAGTGTGGCTGTGAGGAACAAATGAGATAACAAAAGTAGAATCTTCAGCACAGTGCCTGGCCCAGGGTGAGGATCAATAAATATTTATCATCCCCTCCCCCTCCTGATCATCCCTTTCTATTTTAATCAACTGTATATTTGTTGATTTGTCAGGACCCTTCTGGCTACACTTGGCAGCTTGAAATCGCTTGGGCCAAAGAGGAAGTTACTGGCTCATAGAACCTCAGAAGGGTTGGGTGAGCAGCCACCTTGGGAGGCAGAAATGCAGCCAGGCCTCAAGAGCAGCTACCACCAGCACTCAGGGGCCCCCAGGTTTTTCCTCTGGCTTCAGCATTCTCTGGGTCAGCTATCATTTCTTTTTCTGGACCTGCTTTCTCTATAGACTAGGAAACATGACTGCTGACCACATAAGGGCTACAGATCCCACGTCTTTGATCTCTAGGAAGAAGCTGCTCCCTGAGTCCCAGGAGAGAGCTCCCCTAGGCCAGGCTCAGTCCAGGGGTCCACTTCAGGGTCAGCTGGGCACGGCCAGGCATACTGTAGATATAAGGCAGCGTCTGCTGTTGTCATGGTGACAGGATGCTGGGTAGACCGTGTCTTAACTATCTGCTCTACGTGCCTTCCTGAGACAGTCTTGGAATGACAGATCATAATGATGGCAGAAAGTGTTTTTGAGTGCTCATCCTTGCCACATCAGACCCTATGCCCAACATTACACCTTGGAAGATCCCATTTAATTCCCACACCACCATGGGAGGTGCAGTTATTATTATTATTGCCATCAGACAAACAAGGAAATTGAGGCCAGTGGCAGTTAAGTGAATTACTGAAGGGAAATACCATAAGGAATTGGTGATGGAGAAAGAGTTTAAAGTCCTGCAGTCTACTCAGATCTCATTCTTAGAGCCACCATGGTTAAGTAAGAGATTATGGAACACCTTATGGGTATCCTGTGCTGATTAGACACTAGGAACACAGCAGTGAAAAAAGCCAGACTCACATCCTTGAGTGTGTGGAACCTAAATGGCTCAAGATCATTGTCATTTGCACCTCTTGTCCTGGCATAATTTTATTTTTACATAAGATTTTTTTTGATGTGGTTGTCCTACTCTTTTTGTGACCCCATGGACTGCAGCCTGCCAGGCTCTTCTGTCCATGGAATTACCCAGGCAAGAATACTGGAATGGGACCATTTTGAAAGTCTTCATTCAATTTGTTACAATATTGCTTCTGTTATATATATATATATTTATATTTATATATATATATACACACACACACACACACATACACACACACACACATATAGAGAGAGAGATAGACAAGGAGGCATGTGGGATCTTAGCTACCCAACCAGGGATGGGACCCACACCCCCTGCTTTGGAAGGCAAACTCTTGACCACTGGACTGCCAGGAAAGTCCCTGTCCTGACATAATTTGTATTAGTGGTCCCTTCTCTCTCCAGAGTGTCTTGATTTGGATGATAAATAATATAGTTACCTTAAGTCTCGTAGAGATGCTGTGAGCAGACAATAAACAAAATGATTAAAATATATAGGATGTTAAATGGTAGTCGGTGCAATGGAGAGAAAAACATAGCCCAAAGCCAGGGAGGGAATTCTGGCTTAGTAATGGAAGAAATGTATTGATAAAAAATGGGGGGTGGGGGGTGGAATAGTTCTAGTATTTGTGGAAAAATTCTTACCTGTTTAAAATATAGGTTTTCAAATTTTTTTTACCTTTAGTTGATTTATAAAAGTATACTGTTGGTTTTTGGGTGGGCAAGGGTGTTCAGATGCCCTCTTCATAGCTCAGTCTGGAGAAGAGCACTGTTAAATTTGCAGGTGCTGGTTACAGTGAAACTTTCCGTTTGGCCAAAAGCAGACAGCTTTAGCATCTGTGTGCTGGTACTGGATGAGAAAGGTACAATCACCTTCTTCACTTTTTCATCAGCAGGAACAAGGGGTAAAAGTGTGCACCCTGACCTAGTGTCTCCTGCCTTGTATCGCGTGTTTATCCCAAAGGCAAAACAGTAGGTGAAGTATTTACCCCTCCAGCTGCAAAGCAAATGTACCTGTGTTAGCAGAAGGCATTGGAATGAGAACCAGCTGCCCGGGCAACAGATGGGACATGGAAGGGGGTCAAGAGATCCCCACACTGGAAAAGGGGAAGATGCAGCATTGAGGATCTCATTGGCCACAGGCCTTGAAACCATGGCTGCAGTTTCTTGACTTGAAGGAGGGATTCCTACGGATTCCTCCCCTCTTCAGCTCGGAAGGAGAGATTACTATCATCACTGTCTTATGGACTGAATGTTCACATCCGCCCGCCCCCGCCACTAAATTCACATGTTGAAACTCCGCTCCTCAGTGTGGTGGTGTTAGGAGGTGGGGCCTCTGAGAGGTAGATGAGGTCATGAGGGTAGAGTCCTCACGAGAGGATTCAGCGCCCTTCTGAGAGTTATGAGAGGGCATGCTTTCTCTGCCGTGTGAGTGCAGAACCAGAAACCTACCACCTGAAAGAGGGCGCCCCCCAGAACCTGACTGTGCTGGCGCCTTGATCTCCAATCCCCTGCCTCTCCAACCGTGAGAAGTAAACTTCTGTGGTTTATAAGCCACCCAGTCTGTGGTGCTTTGTTGTAGCAGCTCGAGCTGCAAGTTCTTCTCAAATATAGGTAGGAGCAGTGCCACATCCGCAGCTTGGCCGTGCTTTGCGCTTTCCAGAGGCCGTGTGCGTGTGGTGTGCCTGCGCACAGGAGTCTATGTATGTGTGTCGTCTCCCTGCCGGCCTCTGCGGCCACAAGGCAAGTTAGGTCTTTCCTGAAGTTGAAAGGCAGCGCCATGTATGGCAATAGATGGATGAGGTTCTGGCATCCAACTTGGGGGATTCAAGTATAATACTTTGACTTGCTGACTGGGTGATCTAGGGCAAGCTGTGTAACCTTTCTGAGACTCAGTTTCCTCCTCTCCACAATGAACATAATCATGAGATAGATTCGTACAAGTTTTGTAAAGAATTCCTGTGATAACGTGTATAAAGCCCATTGCCTTGAGCTTGGTGGGTCCTCAGTGTTGTTGTTATCCAGTTGCTCAGTAGTGTCTGACTGTGATCGCATGGGGTGCTCAGTGGATGTTGGCTAATTCTTTCATTTTTCCTGTGACTTGTCCAAGGTCATACAGCAGGTGAATAGAGCAGGACTAAAAATCCAGATCTGCTAGTGTGTTGTTCAGTGTTATTAGGTTTTTGTTCCTTATTTGACTCTGAGGCTGTTTGAATTGGAAAGAGCATGTGTTCAGTCACTCATTCATGTCTGACTCTTTGTGACCCCGTGGACTGTAGCCCGCCAGGCTCCTCTATCCATGAGGATTCTCCAGGCACGAATACTGGAGTGGGTTGCTATGCCTTCCTCCAGGGCATCTTCCCAACCTAGGGACTGAACCCAGGTCTCCTGCATTGCAGGCAGATTCTTTACCATCTGAGCCACCAGGGAAGTCCAGAAAAAAGCATAGTCAACATTTAATCCAACCTGTTTTGGAAGTTCAAAGATGAAGTGCTTTATCTGAAGCCCTCTGCTTAAGCAGTAGTTGAGAACCAGAAACTGAGCTAGAAATCTTTATCTGTTAGACCAGTGTTCTTTCTTGTGGCAACCAGTGTCTGGTCATAATATCTACCTGTTTTTTGTCTCTTCCTTTCAGTATAGACAAGAACATTCATGTTTATAGTTCTAGAAATGCGGTTGTCAATCGAGCCTCTCTTTTAGAATTTAGAATCCTTTTTAAAACAACTCAATTTCCAATGGCAAATCATCTGTTAAAGAAGCAGTGAAGAAATCGTGACAACAGTGATTTCACTAATAGCTTCTCAGGGGATATTGAAATGAAAATTTTTTCTTGATACTCCAGGCAGGACTATACACAGAGCACCTCTCTGCAGTGCAGTGCAAGATCACCAAAAGATCTCAGATGACCCTTTAAATATTTTTCTTTTGCTAAACAAGCAGTTCCTCCAAAGGAGATAAAGGGGAATTTAAATGATCTGGGGTTAATCTTCTTATAGGTTGGGATTCTTTAGGGTCATGGCACCACAATTTTCCCCTAGCAGACTCCTCCTTGAATAAACAATCAAACACATCTTTGTCTTTGCCTGTTTTGATTTCAAGCCAAGGTACCAGGGGAGGTATTCCTCTTGGTTCGGGAGGGAGCCTTTCCTTTCTTCCCTTAAAAAGTGATGGCTTATTTGGATGATGACATGCGCCAGAATGACAACCCTGGAGAAATCAGAGCACAGAATGACCCTTTGTAGAATGGGAGGGAGCCTTTTGCTTCAGCAGAAAATCTTCTTGGTCCATCTTATTTTAGTCCCCCGTGACCACAAATCAGAGCAACTTTGTATATGCATTCCAGTTTGATGCTCAGAACCTAAAACTTCCTTCAAAGGTCTCGAGTGCTTTGAGACGTTTCTTTTTATAACACTTTGAACAGTACTGCTTCACTGTTACACCAGGGAAACTGGGAAGAAATCCAGGGTTCAGCCTGCGGGAACCACCCGCTCCCCCAATACACACAACTGTGACTTCATTCTGAGTGCTACCGCCTCCTCAGAAGCCCTTCGAGTCCTTGCAACAACTTTTGTCAGGAAGGTGAGGGCTTCCCCCAATTTATAGATGGAGGGATTTAAGCTCAGTGAGTCTAAAGAGCTTGGGAGCTATTACAGGAGCCACTAAAGTGGCCGATGCAGAGCCATAATGGCCAAGATTAAGCGAACATTTATTTACAGAGCAACCTCCTCAGCCCATAGAAGAGCATTTGCCTGTGGGCCTGGAGATGCCTGCCTTCGCCGGTGTGTGTTTGGAGATTATGAGATGAAGAGTAGCTGGGCCAAGGGCTCCTTACGCAGCCAAAAACTCCGTGTGACTGTGTAGAATGAACTCTCTCTCCGATGGTTGTTTTTTGTAAATAAGAAAGCTGTTGCTGTAGCAGAGGTCATCACTTCGGCAGTTGCTATGAGCAGGGGGCCATTGCTCAGCAAAGCAAGTTTCACTGTTAACACAGGAGTCGCTGTAGGACCAAAGCAGTGGAGTAGAAATTGCAATTAAATTTGCTATCAATCACACCACTCACGTATACTCCACATTTTCTCAAACTTTTTTTTTTTTTTTTTTAAATATTCTTGCTTAATTGAGTATACTACTGGAGTTGTGAGTTTAAAGGGTTCAGGTGATAAACACCATGTAGTTGAGGAGCATTTTCTAAATCTGGTCTCTTTCTCACAGTTAAAAAAAAAAAAAAGTAGTCTTCTTGAGGAAGTGCCTAGGCCACGTTTTTTACCTGCCTCTCTCTTATTTTTTTTCCCCTCCAATTTTTAAATCCTGGTTTTGATATGTCAGCTAGCTGAGAAGGCAGTTACAGGATTTTCTGGTACACATCACTTTTACGTTATGATGGAGAATTATGAGAGTCATTATGATGACTTTTCCATGGCTGGGTTTCTGAAGTGGTGTATACCTAATAAATTACGAAGTTTTCAGGATAACTCAAGGGATCGTAACTGAAATGTTGCTCCTTTCCCCTCCAGGTGGCTGAATTATTTAAGAACTTGGGTGAAAACACGTGGCCTTCCCATTTTGCTGCCCTTCCCAGTGTCTGGTTAGCGCAAGGTTGGAAGGTTAATGTTAAACTTTTCATCACTTTCTTTCATTTTGTTTTTATCTGTTGGAGAGGAAAATCTTTTCCTCTACCTTCTTAGGTTCAGTGCATGGGGGCCTGCAAATTTAGCTGACAAAAGCAGATAACAGGAGAAAAAAGCAATTTTATAAATGTTTTATGTGCATGGAAGTTCACAGAGAAGAAAAAAAAGTAAAAGTGTTAGTCGCTTAGTCGTGTCCGGCCCTTTATGACCCCGTGGACTGTAGCCCACCAGGCCCCTCTGTCTGTGGAATTCTTCAGGCAAGAGTACTGGTGTGGGTTGCCATGCCCTACTCCAAGGGATCTTCTGACCCCAGAGCTGAACCCAGCTTTCCTGCATTGCAGGTGGATTCTTTATTGTCTGAGCCGCCAGGGAAGTAAAACTCAAAAGAATTATTTAGACGGGGTTGGGAGGGGTTTACATACCATTTTAATAAAAGGAAAGGGCATGTGGGCTTCCAGGGATGATAAATTGTGGGACAGTAACTAGAAAGATATATAGGAAAACTAACAGAAGATAGGGTTATTTTGGTAAGGTTTGTTTGTACAGACTCATCATGGTGCCAGTTCTCTGTGTCCGGTGATAAGAGATGCTCTTCCCTTCCTGGTACTACAGAGAGGAGAGGATATCCTCACAAGTAGAAATTTATGCCCTGTTTTTAGACTGAAAGGGGGAAGGGAGAACATTCTCAGTGTTTGTTGATTCTCAGTTGCCTTCAGATCAAAATATACTCCTCTCATGGCAGAGGAGTATATTTTAGGGTGGCATATACTGATCTCATGTCCAACTTTTCGTTTCTTACATCAGTGAGAAAATTGGTATATAATGGATCTTGTCTCCCCACCTAAAAGCTTTAGGGCTACTTCTTGTAACCGATATCCTGAATTCCCCTCCTTGTAAACCAGTCTTGGTTACTTGATCTTAGAAAACAGGGGTCCTTCAAAGAGATTGTCATTGCCAGTGTGATGTACCGTTAAAAAAAAAAAAAAACTCCCACCACTTCTTATAAGTTTAAAAAATGTACTGCATCTATAGTGTAAATTTCGATGTATTTTCTGACATTTATGAAGGAATTCAAACACAGTGGTAGAGGCAAGAGCCAGGGTTTAGGATGCAGCAGGACTTGACGAAAGCAACAACGGCTCCCCCTGTTAATGTGACCAGTCTGCCTCACTGAGAATTCCTGCAAAAATGCAGAGAGGTTGGGGCAAGATGCACACAGCTCTCTCAACTCCCAGACCTCTGCATTTATAACAACTGTCAGGATGTGTAGTCTTCATCTCTGTGCAGAGAGAATTTCCACAAGCATCATAGTCCCCATACCAGGGGCTGGCCTTGGCTGGCGCTTTTGTGAATATCCATTGTAACGGGGGGGTTGACTGGATCCTTGACAAAGGAAGGTGTGTTGGAATAGACAGCTGCCATGTTCTTTCAGCCTCGGCTCTCCCAGCCACGTTTGCATCAAATCTGTCTTCTCTCTTTTCCCCATCACAATTTTAATATAGAAACTCCGAACTAGAAAGAGTGACTTCAATATATAGCTTCTACAATATACTCTAGTATATTCAGCATCCCACTATTATCAGAGTGAAAATGTCAACCTTTTAACATCAGCCCTGGCTATATCTGAATATTTAAAAGAGGCTTCTTTTGAAACCTTTTCATGTTTTGCTATTTATGCTACTCCCTGCCCCAGAGATTTAAAGGAAATAATCTCTCGGTTTTGTTTTCTTCCCTGTGAAATCCTTTCCAGTGTTAGACGGTCTGCCACTTTTTCCCTGACATTTCCTTTACATCGTGCAGCTATTCTAAACTGATGGTCACAGAGTCCTTCTCAATAACACAGAGACAAACGCTCTGCATAGCTGATAAATTATAAGCAGGCGCCGCGTGTTAGCTTGATGGATGGTTATAGTGAATGTGTGTGAGTCATGGGTGTTATTTTTGGTCAAAAGAATTGTGTGAACTTTTCTCCTCTATTTTGAGTGCTTTGAAATGTACTACTTTTCTTTCTCTCTCTCTCTCTCTCTTTTTGTTCTTTAAGGTGTTTGTCAAGGAATTAGGCACTGTAACAGAATAGTCATTTTCTAGTTTTCAAAGTTATTGTTTGGAAGTTGAGGAGGTGGAAGGACTGAATAGAAAAGAATTGTGTATTGACAAGTAAGCCAGCCTATGAAATGGGAAAGAAAATTATAGTCACCTGCTTTAAAAGAGGGATCTCCCCCACCCTTCCCTACCCCAAGGGTCAGTTTGAAAGCTGGGGTAGATTTATGGTGAATTTCCTTGGAGGTTGATGTGATTCTAATTAACCATTGTTTTGTAGCTACTGTCGAAATGCTTGACTTTATTTTAGTAGATTTCTTTTCAGCCAGGCTGCAGAGTAAATAATGTTTGACAATCACATCACTATGTCTCTGAATCGCTGTTTCCTAAAGCAGCCCTGTCCTCTGCTTCGCATATCACTGGAACCTTTGATATATAAACTGGGTGCCTGCCTTGCTCTAACACCCAAATACCAGGAAGTATCTCTGGGCTGAATGCTCTTCAAAGCAGGGCCTAAGGACCAGTGAAAGGCTGCAAGCTGCCATTTCTGGTCCCTGTGACAAAGATAAGGGCAGGAATCGAGAGCAGGTGTTAATATTTTTTTTTTAATTAGAAAATTAATTTACAGTATTGTAATGGCGTCTGCCATACATCAACATGAATCAGCCATAGACATACATGTGTCCCCCGACTCTTGAATCTCCTTCCCACCTCCCTTCCCACCCCATCCCTCCAGGTTATCATAGAGCACTGGCTTTGGGTTCCCTGCATCATACATCAAATTCCCACTGGCTATCTATTTTACATATGGTAAATGTATATATTTCCTTGCTAGCAGTCTGACAGTATGTGTGATTTTATGTCAGGTGAATCTAACAAACACTTGGGGACTTGAGGTCTTCTTCAGTTTGTTTTGCTAGGAATTGATCTCCAAAATATTTTGCACAAATACTGATCTGTGGCAGATTGGAGGTCAGGGTCTTTCACCACCAAGAGTTCAAGCTGTGCGGGTTAATCTATTGTGGTTACATCGGTGTTCCCGATGTAACCACAGGGTCTTCCCACCCACCTAAGGGGCTCAAGCAGTGATTGATTCAGAAAAAGCAGGTCAAGGACGTTGCAGATTTTTGTTGTTGTTGTTAAGTTTTGCTGTTGCTCCCACAAGCGCTTCCTTCTGAACATCTCTTCCACTGTTTTAAGAGAAGCAGGCTTCCATGAAGGTGAATTTTGCTATGTCTCCTGCAGGTGGGGTGCTGAGATGCTGCGTGCAGGTGCCAGCAGACTCCCTGAGGACACTTTCAACCACGCACCAGCCAGCACCGGGCTGTTCCTTGCACCCTGCCTCTGGGCCAGTCCCTCTGGCCTGGGGTGCCTGTCCCTCCATCTGCTGGGGAGGGATTATGCTTGCTGAGCTAATGTCTGGGAAGTGTTCTGGAGTTCCCTGGAGGAAAAGGAGAGGCTGCCCGCTTGTGATACTTTGTGCTAGCACAGGAGAGCTGCAAGAAGGAGGGGAGGAACCCAGAAAAGAAAATCGAGAATTGAATCATCTCTCTACTGCAGTCCCTAGGGTTAACCTGCTCTAGTGGTCTTGAACTGTTTTCCAAAGTGGGAATCTTGTGACGTGAGAGCGAGAGGAAGCCGGTTGCCTTCACCCTACCTGGAACTTTCCCCAGGATATCCACAAGGCTCATGCTTGCTGTTCCTCCTTTTTCAAGTCTTGGTTTAAATGTGGCCTTCCTGTGACACCTTCTATGGTCTTTCCCAGCGCACGCTGTTCCTTTTGCCCGCTGTGTTTGTTTCACATAGCACTCATCATTTAGCTCATTGGTCATTATTCATTTTGTTGTAATATAATACAGTTAATATAATGTCATCTATTAAAATGTAAGTTTACAAGGGCAAGGGGCTGTGGACTAAAGAATTTGTCACAACTTTGAAAGTAGAGAGTTATCTGATTTGGTAGGAATGTTAAGGACTCTGAGCCCTGGAGGCAGCGTCTCAATAGCTCTGAGAAAACTGCTCCGAGGAGGCAGGAGAGAGTCAGGCTATATACAAGTTTGCAATAAGGGGCCAGGCAGTCAGTCTGAGCATCAGAGATTATTGTTAAGCAGTTAGGAAAACCAGATATCAAGCTAAGGAATTTAGTGTTCTTCTATGTATGGGAAGATGCAAGCCTCTGGCTCACTGAATTCATTCCTTTCATATGCACCTCAACTATCTGGGGCCAAATCCTGTTTCTATAATGTTTACCTCCTTAATTCCTTGTTCACCTTAAGGGGTGGCAGGTGTGGCTTTGGCTGCTTCTTGCAGCCCCCTACCCCCACTCCTCGGCAATCGCCATTGTGAGGTGGCGGCATCTGTTGGATCGCTGGCATAGTGCTCCCTTTTGGGAGCCCCCATTCACATTAGGAGGCCGGAAATCATGGATGGCTGTGACATTTCTTGCCCACCGATATGGCAGGAAATATTTCATTTCACAAGACTTTGTCTGTATTGCTCACTGTTGTATCTCCAGAGTCTAAGAATTGTGCCTGACACATAGTGGGCACTTCCTAAATATTTGTTGTCTAAATGAATGGGTGACTGAGTGCAGGGGCAGGATGACAAAGGAGACAGCTGTATCCAAGGAGCCTTTCTGCCAATCTGCCCAACTGTCCACTGAGTGAGTGAGTTGGAGCCACTGGAAGGGCTGAGTCAAAGAGAGATGACCAGCCTTCAACCAGTGCCCACTATACATCAAGCACTGTAGACGATGGCCTAGGTCATTAGTCAAGGAAAGCATCAGTTTACTACATGAAGTACACATGGTTAGCTCCATTTCATGGGTGAAGAAACTCAAGAGGTTAAGAGACTTACTCAAGGTCACCCAGTCCAGTTAGTGGCAGAACTGGGACCCAACTTAGTCTATGATTCCTTCTGGAGAAATTTCCAAAAGTCGTCTGTTGATCACAGTATCTCTTGTTTCTTTGCTCTCCTGCGTGCAAAATGGGGGTGAATTTTCCTTATCCTTTACCAAATTTTTGTCTGATAAGGACAGGAATCTGGGAAAATTGGAAAACAACTATTACAAGATATGAGCTTTGCAAATATGGGGTTGAGAATTAGATCACGTTTTTGAATAATGTTCACAAGTAAGCAAGTAGAAATCAGGGCTGGGTTGAATCCTGCCAAGTGGGGATGAGCGGGGTTTCTATGCAACATTACGTTCTATGAACCGGTTTCAGTATTTTGTTATTCCAGATATTTCTCTAGGCTAAGACCACAATCTTCAGACTCAACCTATTATCTTTAGTTTAAGAAATATTTATGGAGCATCCACAAGGTTCTCGAGGTAGACCAGTAGAGAGAACAAAGTTACTTGCCCTTAACGGAGCTTCTCCCTTATTAGGGAGAGAGAGACAGGACATAAACACTGAGCAATAAGCATATGTCAGCACATGGCAATAAACAAGAAAGTAAATTACATAGTATGTTAAGAGATGGCAAGTGCTATGGAAATAAAAAGTAGTGCAGGGGAAAGGGCTTGGGCATTCAGGGGAGGTGGGCAGTTTGCACCATTGGACAGTGGTCCACGTGGGTCCTTTGAAATGATGCACTTTGAACAAAGACCTCAGAAAAGTCAGGGAGTGAGCCAAGAGGTATCTGGGAGGGAGAGCATTCTAGTCCAAGAGGACCGACAGAGGGGGCGATGCTGTGATGGGCCCTGCCTGCACTGTGCGGGGAACAGCCAGAAGTGGGCTCGCGAGGAGCTGGATGGGGGCCTTCCTTGACAGTAGAGATGCTGGATATCCCGATGGCTGGAATATGGGAGATGAAAGAAAGCAAGGAGTCAAGCGTGAGCCAAGGTTTAGTCTTTTTATTAGTCTTCACTTTCATTCCCCTTTGATTACCTAACATAACTGAGTATTCCTGAAAGTATTAGCATTGAAGTCTTTAGAGATTTAGCCAACTGCATTTGCACTCATCCACAATGTCTCTAGATTTGAGTTTCTTCAGCGATCACAGGGCAGGAATCTAAGATGACTCTCAAACCCCTTGTATGACTGTTTCTGAAAAATGCCTCTTCAGGAGTCATATTCCGATTGTGGGCTTGCTTGCCTCCCTCCTTCCTTCATTCATTTATTCATCAGGAGTCTTTAAAACATTTGCTGAAATGAGAGCACTTCCTGGAGCAATGTCCTTGGAGGCTTAGGAAGGAGAGAAAAGAATCTCGACCTTTGAATAGTTCATTTCTTCTTGCTGAGGTTAGATAAGAGCACAATAAGCAAGTTGAGAATTAGAACAAATTAGCAAAATTTGAATAGTATAGAAGCAGCAGCCATGGGAGGTAAAGTTGAATAGTAAGTTACAGGCTTGAATAGATGAAAGCATCCACATAGTTTGGGAACAGATGTAAATTCAGGTTCAGGGGATCTGAGAAGATTGGGAGCATGGTAAAGGATGCTCAAGCGGTCCAGAGGAACCAGCTATGATGTGTTGATGAAGCTGGACTGAGGGAGGGGAGAACTGCCCATGTGGGATACCAGGATCTGGTCTGAGCAGGAAGAAATCTTAAGGAAGCGATGCCATTACAAAGACTGGACTGGAAGGCGCTCATCCTGGCTGTTTGGTACTCTGGAAGCTAGAACAGGGGAATAAGGAAGTGAGCAAAGCCGCCCAGGAGGCTGTTACATTACCCTGGATCCTGATTTCTGCAATCGTGATACCTCACCGGTTTCTTGTCTGACTGATTATTTTTTATCAAAATTCTGGGCATTAATGTGGCAAAGAAAAGTTCATTAAACATGATCTATTTGAAGGACAAAACTATCCCAACAAGGAAATGAAACTTTTCCATTATCGTTGGCCCAAAGTTAGCATTGAACTCTAGGACTGCTTGTAAGAGTTTTCATGAGGAGCTCTTTAAAAAAAAAATGTCAAGTAAGACCAAGTCCTCCATCACTTGTCTGTGAGCCATTCTGGAAATAAAGAACATCCCCAAATTGAGGTTCATGGCCAATTTTATTTCCCTCCATGCGGTTATAGTGGCGTGATTTTCACACTTGCTATATTCGTACATGTGTTTACTCTAAAGGGCTTTGTGTGCTTCAGCTGGGCTTGGATGCTGACTGCAATAAGCCTAATAAAACCTCACATTTCTCCACTCCTCCATTTCTGATTATATTTCATAATGTGTTGATATTTGCAGGCTAATCTTGCACAACTATTGAGAGATTCTCAGGACCGAAATAAACATCTGGGAGAAGAAATTAAAGAACTTCAGCAAAGGCTCGGAGAAGTCCAGGGTGATAATAAGGTACTGTGAATATTTAAAGACAAGAAGCTCTCCTGGGTAATTTTGTGCCATAGGTTTATGTATGGTGCATCAGAAAAGTGTAATACTGCGTTTGTGTAAAAATTTGTTATAGATTTTTACATTTTCAATGGAAATTCAGTTTAGCATTTCTTATCTTTATTACATTCCCTTTGCATGTATGCGTGCACATGTGTCTGTGTGTGTTTCTGGGTTGCTCTAAAATATTGTCACAACCCATTGTAGAAGTTTCATTATGTTCAGCTTGGTGCTGAATAACATTGTGGTTGAAGGCAAAATAAAACCCAAATGCTATACTTTCTCCCTTCTATACAAATAATGGATTTGTGGCTCAGATGATTTGGAATTATTCACATTCGGTTTTGAATTTTAAGTAGTCATCCTACTAATTATGTTCACATAACCAATTTATTTTATTGCTAAATTTGGCAATTTGTATGGAACATTGCTCAAAATCCACTGCTTGGTATTAATCAAACTCCCCTGTTGGCAACGTTAATTATAAAATATGAACTCATAAACTCCAAACTAAATGTGAACACTGTCTCTCCCAGCTGAAGCTGTGAACAAAAGTACAATTGAGAAAAGGAAGAAAAACTACCCAAGTTTAATTCTGTCACCCGCCCCCCAAATAATTTCCTGTTTTGCCAAGATAACTTCAATTTTAACTTCTTGCTAGAGGCAGTGTTCACAACAGGGATGGCCTTTGGAGTTTGACTCAAGAAAACTATATGGAAGGAGGAGGTGCTTTCTGGGGAAATGTCTTTTGAATGGCACCAAATCCCCTGACAAATGATGGGCATGCTCGGCATTGCTGGGAGTCATTGGTTATCAGGAGGTGCCATTTTGAAAGACGCTCATTCTTTTTTTAAAAAAATGCATGGAAGTGTCTGGATCATCCAGAGAACCCTTCCATGACAAAAGAGCAGAGAGGATTGTGTGTTTACTGCTGACTGAAGGGGCTCAACCTAAGGGCATACTGGGGAGTCTTTTCTACGCAGCCTCTTCTCCACTTAGTCTGCCTTTAAATTTTTTATAAAACCTCTTGGATTTAACATACTATATTTGCAAAAGTAAGCTCTACTATTCTCAGTCATGAAATAGGAGGTGGACAAGAATGCCTAAGAAAGGTACTAATTAACCCTAGACAAGCTAATCAGGCCTTCCAAAATGATTTAAGCTCTGTAACCTAGATGTTTGGTCAAAAATTAAAGGCCAGGCCTTCTTAGTCACTCCCACAAGTTATAACATCAGAGTAAGTTTTTCCAGAGACTAAAATCAGGCATGTACAATCCTGTCCTTTAAATCTGTAAAAAATACTGCAGGAATTTTGAGATGAAATGGGGCTTCCTTGATGGCTCAGACAGTCAAGAATCTGCCTGCAATGCAGGAGACCTGGGTTAAATCCCTGGCTGGGGAAGAAGCCCTGCAGAAGTAAATGGCAACCCACTCCAGTATTCTTGCCTGAAGAATGCCATGGACAGGGGAGCCTGGCGGGCTACAGTCCATGGGGTCGAAAAGAGTCGGACACGACTAAGTGACTAATACACTTGGAAGTGATATAAATCCACAAAATACTAAAACATTTTGAAACGTGATATTTGCATTCGTGGTTCTTCTTGACTGATTTTTTTGCTTCTTTTTTATTTTCTGGGCTACCCCCAACTCTCCTAAACACACCTCTGTCTCACCTTTTGGTCACCTATAATTGTATCACTTTATAGGCATGAGATATTCTAGGCATTGACGTTTGCAACTGATATTTCAAGGAAAGAAAGGGAGGGGGTGTGCACATAAGTGAGTGTGTGTGTGCAACACTAAGCACAGGTCTGGGGCTGCTTTTGCACTGGCACCATCTGAACTTCGTGATTTGCCTGCATTCTGGGTCTTTATTCCAGTAGCTGAACACATTTATCAAACTTGCTTTTCTCAACCAAGGTTTAGGATTTAGTGACTCATTTTCATGGCCTGTGAAGTAATTTGCCTGCCAAAAGGTGCAGGGAAGATGTTATAATGTTCAGTAGACCCTGTATCTCAGTATCCAGCCCTCTCCTCCTCAAAAAAGAACCAGCTACAGTGAGCCCCAGAAATTCCATTTATTCTCATTTGCATCTAAAGTAATAGGGCTGGTTTATTTTCAGCCCCCTGTGAGTCATGTTCATCCTCCCCCCTACCCTCAGCCCCAGTCATCAACATTCAGGCCAGATGACTCATTCAGTAATGACAGCAGCCATCATGAGAAACTCAGAGGCCTCTGTTGAAGGGTGGCCTTGACTGTGTGGCAGGAAATGAGTTAACCCCACCTTTGCTTTTTATTCATTGCGTAACTCACAGCTCCAACCTTCCCATCACCTTCTGAGTCCAGTCCCAGCTCCCTACCTTGGTGTGCTCAGTTCAGTTCAGTCACTCAGTCGTGTCCGACTCTTTGCGACCCCATGAATCGCAGCACGCCAGGCCTCCCTGTTCATCACCATCTCTCGGAGTTCACTCAGACTCACATCCATCGAGTCCGTGATGCCATCCAGCCATCTCATCCTCGGTCGTCCCCTTCTCCTCCTGCCCCCAATCCCTCCCAGCATCAGAGTCTTTTCCAATGAGTGAACTCTTCGCATGAGGTGCCCAAAGTACTGGAGTTTCAGCTTTAGCATCATTCCTTCCAAAGAAATCCCAGGGTCGATCTCTTTCAGAATGGACTGGTTGGATCTCCTTGCAGTCCAAGGGACTCTCAAGAGTCTTCTCCAACACCACAGTTCAAAAGCATCAATTCTTTGGCACTCAGCCTTCTTCACAGTCCAAGTTCTAACTGTTGCTTCCTGACCTGCATACAGATTTCTCAAGAGGCAGGTTAGTTGGTCTGGTATTCCCATCTCTTTCAGAATTTTCCACAGTTTATTGTGATCCACACAGTCAAAGGCTAGCCCCTCCTAATTTCTCCAGCCACGTCTCTTGCCATTAGTCGCCTCATACCTCCACCCTGCAGGGCTCATTTCAGCCCCTTTCTGGAGCCATACTGCCTTGTGCCTCAGGGCCTTTGCACCTGCTGTCATAGTCTGGAATACTCTTCCCCTTTACTTCTGCAAACTTCTGCTCATCTTTCAGGCCATAGGTCAGATGTAGCCTTCTCCAACCCTTGGGGGCATTCCTGTACACACCAACAGTGTCCTACTTTTTCCCCACTGCTTGTACTTTTGTGGCTCTCCTCCCATAAGCGCAAACCCTTTGCAGGCCAAATTCCTGGTATCCGTAGGAATTAGCATTCTTAGTTTGTGATGCATAGATTTTATTTAATAGAGCTTTTAAAATGTTTAATCAGAGGATAATTGCTTTACAATGTTGTGTTGGTTTCTGCCAAACAACAACGTGAATCAGCCATAAGTCTACATATATATCCCCTCCCTCTTGAGCCTCCCTCCAGCTCATACTCCATCCCACCCCTCTAGGCTGTCACAGAGCACTGGGGTGGGCTCCCTGTGTTACAGCAACTTCCCACTAGCTATCTGTTTTATACACGGTAACATATATGTTTTGATGCTACTCTCTCAATTCATCTACCCTCTCCTCCATCCATTGTCTCTATTCCTACCGGGCAAGTAGTGTGCTCAGTACCATTTTTCTAGATTCCATATATATTTGTTCTCTTTGACTTACTTCACTCTGTGTAACAGGCTCTAGGTTCATCCACCTTAGTTCAACTGATTCAAATTTGTTCCTTTTTATGGCTAAGTAATATTCCATTTATATGTGTACCACAACTTCTTTATCCATTCATCTATTGATGGACATCTGGGTTGCTTCCATGTCCTGGCTATTGTAGATAGTGCTGCAGTGAACGTTGAGATACCTGTGTCTTTTTGAATTCTGGTTTTTCTCAGGGTATATGCCCAGTAGTGCGATTGCTGGGTCATATGGTAGTTTTACTCCTAGTTTTTTTAAAGGAATCTCCATGCTGTTCTCCATAGTGGCTGTATCTATTTAATAACAGATCTTTATTGAAAGCAATGGAATAGGATAAATGAATGAGTGAATGAAAAAGGAAATTTAAAAAAAAAAAGAGCAAAAAAGTTCAAGAAAGAGGAAGAGAAAAAGAAAAAGAACACAAGAAAACAGTAGACTGACTGCCCGTCTGGTTGGCATCACTAACTTGCTTTGTGGGGTGAAGACTAATTTAGAAATCTGGAGAAAGGGGTTAGAAAGCAAACCATTCCATTCAAGAAAAACCTGAAGAAGACCAAACCTAAGCTGTGGGACCTTGGGAAGCCCCTGGAGGGGTCAGGGAGAGCTGTGGCTGAGCCTAAGTAGATGTGGGATAAGACTCCTGCTCCTAGACTGGCTCAAGCCTGTTAAACTCAAGAAATAATAATTGATGTTGTTTGATTCCTAAATCCCCGTATTCTGAACAGAAGGGCTGATGGCGTCATTTTAGAAACAACTATTAAAGTGGAAATTTTGTTTTGTTTTGTTTTATCTTCAAGTTAGTTGCCATTTTAACTGATGACCCTTCGCCATATTTTGGGAAGCCCAGATTCTAGACGTTAAGTACATTTAAGAAACAAGGTGATAGAAAATTACTTGCCTTGGTTATTTTAAGGTAGACTAATTTTTCCATTTGTTCAGCTAGAGCCTTGTAACCCTACGTGCCATAAAGCATTTTCAAACAGCCTTTTGAAAGATTTGTTGCCACCCTGGCTTACAAGCCGCTTGGTACTCACACGGGGTCGGCAGGCAGATGGTGGGCTTCCGTGATCAACATCACCTAGTATTCTCTAAGGATAGCCCAATAATTTCTCAAGGCTTGCAGACAGATACAATGCCCCAGTCCAAACCAGACGAGAGGTGGGAAAAAGGAAGCCTAGTAGATGTCCTCCCCTTTCTTGATAATTTTACCTCTGAAAGGTTAAAGAAGGAAGGGAGGACTTACACCTCCACAAATCACCCTGGGGGAAGCTCTTCACGAGGGTGGATTGCCCAGGGTTCTTTGTGTGTCCATCTGTGAGGAATAAGGACCAATTACATGGGGAGACCCAGCAGTGCTAGGACCTCAAGTCTGGAAAGCAGCCCACTGAGAGAATTACAGCTTCCCTTCCTGCCCCCGCCATACTCCTGCTTCCGCTTCTGAGCAGACAGTATAAAAAGGGAAGATTCAGGGAAAGGGGACCGGGAGGAAGCAGGAGGTCTTTGAGAATTTAAGAATCGGTAAGAGGCACAAAGGGCTTCCCCAGTGGCTCAGCAGTAAAGAATCTACCTCCAATGCAGGAGACCCAGCTCTGATCCCTGGGTCAGGAAGATCCCCTGGAGGGGAAAATGGCAACCCACTCCAGTATTCTTGCCTGGGAAATCCCATGGACAGAGGAGCCTGGCGGGCTACGGTCCACGGGGTCACAAAGAGTCAGACACAGCTGAAGCAACTGAACACATGTGCATACAAGAGGCACAAACCAACGAAGCGTACTTGAATCACAGATATCCAGAGAGGGGTAGTGAACCTGCTGCTCCTAAGAGGAAGCCCGGCTGGTAGTGCTTTGCCGATTTCTGTGGTATAAACACTGGTGCCATGACATTTAAATATCAGGCCAGCAAATGGAAGTCGTTGAATTGGAAGTTAGAAAGCTTGGCACTCCAGAAAGAGCCAGCTCCAGCCTCCCACTGCCAAATGGTATAATCTAGAATAGTCCAGAAGGTCCATCTTTGGAAACTGCTAGACCAGATTTATATTCTAGCTCTGTCAGTTATTATCTGTGTGCATGCTATTACCTTGTGCAAGTCATTTGTCTCTCTGGGTCTCAGTTTCCTCATCTGTAAAATGGGAGTAATGATATCTCACATAGACTTGCTGTCAGTTTTCATCATTATTCATCAACACATATTTGGGAACTCACTGTGTGCTGATTAATGTTCTAGGTGCTATGACTACATCAAGGAATAAGAAAGACAAGGTCTCACAGATATACAGTCTAGTTGGGGAGACAGAGGGTAAGAAAATTAAGTAGTTATATACACAACCATCAGTGTTTAGTGCTAGGAAGAAAAGAAAACAGGAGACTTAGTGATTAGAATTGTATGTGTACATCAATATTATGTTTATAAAGGGTGTAGTATAGTGTCTGGCATCCAGTAAGCACTCCATGAAGGGTAAACATTGCTGGTATCTTTAGCACAACCTGGGCCCAGTTCAGCTTAGAGTCCTCTTGTATAAAATTTCCACCAGGAATCTCAAGGTCGTTTTACCTGTTGATCATTTGTTTCCAGTGGACCAGGTGGGCATATGCCTCCCATTAGAGACACAGGCTGAGGTGAGAAGCCCGCCACCTTGCATTTTATGTACCCCTTGTGGAATAAGCACCTAAGAGAATGTACCAGGAGTGGCATCTCATGTTTCCATTGGGTCTTCTAGTCCACTTGCTTTTATGTTTCCTTCATTTTACAGGTTACGGCACTTTTAGTACAGAAAAACGATAATGCAATGTGAGGTACTCAAAACCAAGGAACTTCAGGTGGGCAGTGTCAGGCAGTCACTTTTACTGGGCCCCTGCTGGCCAATTTAAATGTAACTGTTTGCAGTTGTGCATAAACATGAGGTTTTACCCTTAATAATGAGCTTTATGCTACACCAGCCAACAGTCTTTAAATAACTCTGTTTTATCTGGTATTGGCACCATAAAATGATAGACCCTTTCTGTGAACGTACCTCTGTTGACATGGGACTTTTGGATGGATTCAGCAAGCAAACCAATTAAGCAAAGCCACCAGTCGATAAAGATAGACCAATGAGCATGCAGGTGACTTATTAAAGTATACTTTGTTTTTTCTTTTTTTTTTAAAAAAAAGAGTGCTCGGCTGTGGATGTTTGTAACAGTCCAGGATGAGGGATCAGAGAGCTCTTCATAAACATTTCCTCTTTATGCTTCAAAGGAGCACAGAGATGTCCTAGCCTGTGGGAAGCCCACATGAAGAGGGCACTCTAATGAAGAGCTCTCACCCTGGGTAATTAGAAATTAATTACCAAGAATCAATCTAACTCAATGCAACTATGAACTATGCTGTGTAGAGCCACCCATGACGGACGGGTCATGGTGGAAAGGTCGACAAAACGTGGTCCACTGGAAAGGGGAATGGCAAACCACTTCCATATTCTTGCCTTGAGAACCCCATGAACCATAAGAAAAGGCAGAAGATAGGACTCTGAAAGGGGAACTCCCCAGGTCAGTAGGTGCCCAGTATGCTATTGGAGATCAGCGGAGAAATAACTCTAGAAAGAATGAAGGGATGGAGCTAAAGCAAAAACAGCACCAAGTTGTGGATGTGACTGGTGATAGAAGCAAAGTCTGATGATGTAAAGAGCAATATTGCATAGAAACCTGGAATGTTAGGTCCCTGAATCAAGGCAAATTGAAGTGGTCAAACAAGAGATGGCAAGAGTGAATGTTGACATTTTAAGAATCAGCAAACTACAATGAACTGGAATGGGTGAATTTACTCAGATGACCATTATATCTACTACTGTGAGCAAGAATCCCTTAGAAGAAATGGAGTAGCCATCATAGTCCACAAAAGAGTCCGAAATGCAATACTTCGATGCAATCTCAAAAATGACAGAATGATCTCTGTTCATTTCCAAGGCAAACCATTCAGTATCACAGTAATCCAAGTCTATGCCATGACCAGTAATGCTGAAGAAGCTGAAGTTGAACAGTCCTATGAAGACCTACACCACCTTCTAGAACTAACACCCAAAAAAGATGTCCTTTTCATTATAGGGGACTGGAATGCAAAAGTAGGAAGTCAAGAAACACCTGGAGTAACAGGCAAATTTGGCCTTGGAGTACAGAATGAACAAGGGCAAAGGCTAATAGAGTTTTTCCGAGAGAACACACTGGTCATAGTAAACACCCTCTTCCAACAATGCAAGAGAAGACTCTACACGTGGACATCACCAGATGATCAACACCGAAATCATATTGATTATATTTTTTGCAGCCAAAGATGAAGAAGCTCTGTACAGTTAGCAAAACCAAGACCAGGAGCTGACTGGGCTCAGATCATGAACTCCTTATTGCCAAATTCAGACTTAAAATGAAGAAAGTGGGGGAAACCACTAGGCCATTCAGGTATGACCTAAATCAAATCCCTTACGATTATACAGTGGAAGTGAGAAATAGAGTCAAGGGATTAGGTCTGATAGAGTGCCTGAAGAACTATGGACAGAGGTTCGTGACATTGTACAGGAGACAGGGATCAAGACCATCTCCAAGAAAAATAAATGCAAAAAAGCAAAATGGCTGTCTGAGGAGGGCTTACAAATAGCTGTGAAAAGAAGGGAAGCGAAAACCAAAGGAGAAAAGGAAGACATCCTGGAATGTGAAGTCAAATGGGCCTTAGGCAGTACCACTATGAATAAAGTTAGTGGAGGTGATGAAATTCCAGCTGAGCTATTTCAAATCCTAAAAGATGATGCTCTGAAAGTGTTGCACTCAATATGCCAGCAAATTTGGAAAACTCAGCAGTGGCCACAGAACTGGAAAAGATCTGTTTTCATTCCAATCCCTAAGAAAGGCAATACCAAAGAATGCTCAAACTACCCCACAATTGTACTCATCTCACACATTAGTAAAGTAATGCTCAAAATTCTTCAAGCCAGGCTTCAATAGTACATGAACTGTGAACTTCCAGATGTTCAGGCAGATGTTCCAGGTTTTTCAAAAGGCAGAGGAACCAGAGATTAAATTGCCAACATTTGTTAGATCATTGAAAAAGTAAGAGAGTTCCAGAAAAACATCTATTTCTGCTTTATTGACTATGCCAAAGTCTTTGACTGTATGGACCACAACAAACTCTGGAAAATTCTTAAAGACATGGGAATTCCAGACCACCTGACCTGCCTCCTGAGAAATCTATATGCAGTTCAGGAAGCAATAGTTAGAACTGGACATGGAACATGGAACAACAGAGTGGTTCCAAATAGGAAAAGGAGTACGTCAAGGCTATATATTGTCACCCTGCTTTTTTAACTTCTATGCAGAGTACATCATGAGAAACGCTGGGCTGGATGAAGCACAAGCTGAAATCAAGATTGCCGGGAGAAATATCAATAACCTCAGATATGCAGATGACACTTATGGCAGAAAGTGAAGAAGAACTAAAGAGCCTCTTGATGAAAGTGAAACAGGAGAGTGAAAAAGTTGGCTTAAAACTCAACATTCAGAAAACTAAGATCATGGCAATTGGTCCCTTCACTTCATGGCAAATATATGGGGAAACAGTGGAAACAGTGACAGACTTTATTTTGGGTGGCTCCAAAATCACTGCAGATGGTGACTGCAGCCATGAAATTAAACGATGCTTACTCCTTGGGATAAAAGTTATGACCAACCTAGGTAGCATATTAAAAAGCAGAGACATTACTTTGCCAGCAAAGGTATGCTAGTCAAAGCCACGGTTTTTTTCAGTAGTGATGTGTGGATGTGAGAGTTGGACTATAAAGAAAGCTGAGCACCAAAGAATTGATGCTTTTGAACTGTGTTGTTGGAGAAAACTTTTGAGAGTCCCTTGGACCTCAAGGAGATCCAACCAGTCCATCCTAAAGGAAATCAGTCCTGAATATTCGTTGGAAGGACTGATACTGAAGCTGAAACTCCAATCCTTTGGCCACCTGATGGGAAGAACTGACTCATTTGAAAAGACCTTGATGCTGGGAAAGATTGAAGGCGGGAGGAGAAGGGGACAACAGAGGATGAGATGGTTGGATGGCATCAACTCAATGGAGATGAGTTTGAATAAACTCAGGGAGTTGGTGATGGACAGGGAGGCCTGGCGTACTATAGTCCATGGGGTCGCAAAGAGTCGGACACGATTGAGTAACTGAACTGAACTGAACTGAACCAAGATTTAAAATGAGCGAGAAGGTCCCTTCACCTGTTCTGGCCCCATCATATCTTACTCTAACTGAGATCTTGACGGCGAACCATAGGCAACACTCAGTTCAGCAAGCAGCCGGACTAGTTCAACATTTCCTAATGCTTTATTGTGAGATGAATTAGACAAATGAATTTGGTCTCAGAGACCATGTTTAAGCTTGTTCTGGTTTATACGAGCTTATAGCCTGGGTAGGGCAGATGACCAAAACAGTGTGATTTTGAACATTCATCCCCTAGACCATGCATTGTAATTACACTTCATAGAGAACTGATTCTGAAGGATGTCTTGGCCCAAGATTTGTTTTACAGTACACCACACCCAAATTAGAAGACGCTTACTCCTTGGAAGAAAAGCTATGTCCAACCTAGATAGTATTTTCAAAAGCAGAGACATTACTTTGCCAACTAAGGTCCGTCTAGTCAAGGCTATGGTTTTTCCTGTGGTCATGTATGGATGTGAGAGTTGGACTGTGAAGAAGGCTGAGCGCCGAAGAATTGATGCTTCTGAACTGTGGTGTTGGAGAAGACTCTTGAGAGTCCCTTGGACTGCAAGGAGATCCAACCAGTCCGTCCTAAAGGAGATCAGCCCTGGGATTTCTTTGGAGGGAATGATGCTGAAGCTGTACTTTGGCCACCTCATGCGAAGAGTTGACTCATTGGAAAAGACTCTGATGCTGGGAGGGATTGGGGGCAGGAGGAGAAGGGGACGACCGAGGATGAGATGGCTGGATGGCATCACCGACTCGATGGACGTGAGTCTGAGTGAACTCCGGGAGATGGTGATGAACAGGGAGGCCTGGCGTGCTGCGATTCATCGGATCGCAAAGAGTCGGACACGACTGAGCGACTGAGCTGAACTGAACACCCAAATTGGGATACCCTGGTGGGCCCAGCAGTAAAGAATCTACCTGCAATGCAGGAATCCCTGGGTTGGGAAGATCTCCTGAAGAAGAAAGTGGCGACCCAGTTCAGTATTGTTGCCTAGGAAATCCCATGGGCAGAGAAGTCTGATGGGCTACAGTCCATGGGGTTGTGAAGAGTCAGACATGACTTATTGACTAAACAACCACCACAACATACCCAAATTACACTAAAATCAAAACAAATTGAAGCAGCTTTAAAACTGCTTTGTACAACTCTCTAAATTTTGTGCCCCTGGGAACAATGTGTTCTGAACTATCTGAAGATAAGTCAGGAGCTTGATAGCTGTGTGATCTTGGGCCAGTTCCTTGACCTCTCTGTATCTCAGTTCTCATCTGTACAATGGAGGTAATAGTAGTACTTGCCTCACAGACAGTGGTTCGGCTCAATTCAATTCAACACATCTTCATTGAAAACCTGACTCTCTGGTCTGGAAATAGGGTACTAAACCAAACCACTGAATTCCTGCTGTCATGAAGCTTCTATTCTAGTGGGGACAGAAGGACAATGGGCAAATAAATAGATACATGGTATAACACTGATTCTGAGAGGCACAGTTTTAACATTTGAACATCTCTGATGTAGTCATTGGTATGTAGTGATGGTTGGTATTTTTCAGCCTTTTTGGAGATGCATAATGGTAGGTCTTAGAGTTGACAAAATCTTATATTTGATTAAATACAGTAAAATATGTCAGATAGTGCTAAGTGCTAAGGCAACAAGTTACAGCAGGCTAGAGAGCTGTAGGGGTTCCCAGGTGGCACTAAAGGTAAAGAACCCTCCTACCAGTGCAGGAGACATAAGAGACATAAATTTGGAATAAATCGCAAAGCCTTCTGAGAGCTGATGATGCATGAACTGCCCCCACCCGCTCCTCCACCCCAACTGTAACCACCTCTCTTGTTCGATCCCTGGGTGGGGAAGATCTCCTGGAGGAGGGCTTGGCCACTCCAGTATTCTTGCCTGGAGAATCCCATGGACAGAGGAGCCTGGCAGGTGACAGTCCATGGGGTCCCACAGAGTTGAACATGACTGAGCAACTTCACAGGCACGGAGCTGGAGCCTGCAGCCTGGAGGGCACTGCTTACATCGGGTGTCGGGAAGGCATTCTTGTCCACGTGCCCTTGGTTCCGAGGCCTGGAGGAAGTCAGATGGGAAGTGCTCCAGGCAGTGTGTGCTGTCCTCGGTGAGGAGAGAGGCAGCAGAGTGCTCACTCCAGGACCTTCCCCACCAGGGTTCAACCCCCAGCTCTGCCGTTTCTAAGGACTGTGAGGTGGTCTCTCTGTCTCCACGGGGATCGGAACAATACGTCCCAGAATGCTTGTTGGACTTACCGGGTCAGTGTGTGTAAGCACTGAGGGCTTGGCATGTGACGGGTGAGGGGAAGTGCACACCCCAGTCTGAGCGCAGGCCCCAGGCGAGGAGCCCTGGCTTCAGCCCTCTGCTGCAGCCCCCCCATGGCTCTCCCCTGTGAAGACGCTGGACAGTGTCTGCCTCCCGGGCTTGTGGGAAGCCGCGAACCGGAGGCTTCCTGTATCTAAGATGCATCCGAGGACTCCCTGAGGCTGGCCGGACACAGCTATGGTCACCGGGTATTTCGGTGCACGTGGCCAGAGAGGTCCCTGAGGTGGAGCTGACAGCGGGAGGAATAAACAGACGAGCGAGTTGATTTCTGGAAGCACAGTGAAGGCACTGGGGCACTTGAAAGTGAACACTTCAGCAATGGTCTTCAGGGAAGACCTCCTAGAGGAGGTGACATTCGATCTGTGACCTGAAAGAGACAGAAGACGTGGGTTCTGCACAGACCTGTGGGGAGGGCAAGTACCGAGGCCCAGAGGCGGGCAGAAGCAGGGGCTGAAGGGAAGCCAGCAAGGCTGGCGAACAAGAGAGGTGGTTAAAGTTGGGGTCGAGAAGTGGGTGGCGGCAGTTCATGCATCATCAGCTCTCAGAAGGGCTTTGCGATTTATTCCAAATTTATTCCATTGCCGAGAAGTCACTGGAGCTACTGTGTGTAAGGAAAGCTTCTAGCATGTTGTTTGGCCCAAACTGGGTGCCCATTAACTGGGAAACATTGATGCGCACTAATGACTGTGTGCATGATGATCTCCAGAGCCTGGGAGGAAGACAATGAAACCTGTTGTATTGGTTTTTTTTTGTTGTTCTTTAAGTGACAAATTCTTTTGTTTAAAGTTAGAACTGGATTTGTCATATAGGTATAGGAATTTGAACTTTGATATACACAATAGAATTGCCTCCTTGGAGCCATTTAAAGCTCTCGTGTCTAATTTTATCAAGGGTATTTCAAAAGCTCAGGGGGCAATTGGAGAGGATGTGGAAAAAACCAATATATAAAGACAAGATAGGCAGGAACTTGTTTTTTAAGTCACCCAGCACAACACCGGCAACTGAATGTTTAATAAATGACTTTTGGTGCTGACCTCTCCCTAGGCATGCTATTTGCAGAAATATGCAAGGACCAGGGTGAGGAAAGGCTCACATCTATTTCCTGTTAATTTTTTCATCTAGTCCTCCCAGTAATTCTGGCAAATAGAGAGTCATTGGATTAGAATTATAGCCATACCAGCTACAACTGGGGATTGCACTTTCAAAGCTCTTCAGAGAATGATCGTCGCATTGTATCTTTGCATTGCAAGGATGGAGACCCCAGAGTTGGAGTTGTGCAGTGCACAGGCTGGGCAGCCATACTTGACTGTCCTATCTACAAGATAGCTCTTACCCTCACTATGGACTCATTATGGAATATGTCCCCCACCAAAATTTGTATGTTGGAACCCAGTCCGAAATGAGATGGTATTAGGTGCTGGGGCCTTTGGGTGATTAGGTGACTTGGGTGATTCAGGGTGGCAGAGCTGACATGAATGGAATTAGTGCCCCCATAAAAGAGACCCCAGTGAGCTCTTTTGCCCCCTCGGCCAAGTGAGGACATAGTGAGAAGACAGCTGACTATGAACCAGGAAGTGGGCCCTCAGTAGACAAAAGATCTACCAGGACTTTGATCTTGGATTTCCTAGCCTCCAACTGTGAGAAATAACTGTTTGCTGTTTATCAGCTACTCTGCCTGTAGTATTCTGTTATAGCAGCCTAAATAGACTGAGACAGGAATTGGTTCTGAGAAGTGGGGTGCTGCCATAACAGTGTGGAAGCAGCTTTGGAACTGGGTAGTGGGTAGAAAGGTTGCAAGAATTTCGAGGCTCCTGCTGGAAAAAGCCTATTATGCTTCACAGCATTGCTGTGAAGTAGGGGCAATTCTGGTGAGGACAGAAGAAAAGAGAGGAGGAGCTGTAGAGAAAGCGTCGATCTTTGTGGAGATACTTAAGTCATCCTGAATAGAATGTTGGTAGAAATATGGACGGTAAAGGCCATCCCGATGAGGTCTTACATGCAAATGAGGAACACGTTATTGGATGCTGGGAAAAGGCCGTCCTTCTTGTGTGTTAGTCACTCAGTCGTGTCCAAATCTTTGTCAGCCGTGAACACCAGGCTCCTCTGTCCATGGGATTCTCCAGTCAAGAATACCTGGAGAATAGTGGGTAGCCATTCCCTTCTCCAGGGGATCTTCCTGACCCAGGGATTGAACCTGGGTCTCCTGCATTGCAGGCAGATTCTCTGCCATCTGAGCCACCAGGGAAACTTGGTTGAATTGTGGTTAGGTCCTGTTGCTTTATAGAAGGTAAAACTTGTAGGTGATGAAGTTGGATATTTGAGGAAATGTCTAAGGAGAGTGTTGAAGAAGCAGCCTGGTTTCTCCTAACTGCTTATAAAATGTGAGAAGAGAGAGATGATTTGAAGATGGAATTGTTCAGCAAAAAAGGAATCAGAATGTAAAGATTTGGAAAATTCTCAGACTGTCTATATTGCAAAAAAAAAAAAAATGAGAATGCTAAGGGTGTTGGCCAAACAACCCTTTGATAAGGAGGTTAATACTAATTAGTATTAGTAAGAGGCTGGGCACTGTTTTTCAGGACAAGAAAAGAATGATATGGAAGGTGATTCAGAGACCAGCAAGGCTGGTCAAGGCACTCCTGCCACAAGCCTGGAGTGCATGGCTCTGGGGGACAGTTGCTTTCACTTGGATTAGAAGAGAGGGGGCCTCCCAGAACCCCAAGGCTGAAGACCCCAGCCCAGGAGAGCTACAGGGTCCTGGCAGAGCCATCCTGCCAAACCTTGGGGGCGATGTTATCAGTGGGCCTGGAAGGTAGCGCATCCACCCAAAGAGGATTAGTCCTGAGCCTTACAATTTAATGTTGTTTGCTCTGTTAGGTTTGGGGCTTACCTGAGACCTGTCACCCTTTCCTCTTTCCTGTTTCTTCCTGTTGGAATGGTAATGTCTCTCCTGCCCACGTCCCACCGTTGTATTTTGGGAGCACATAACTTGCTAGGTCTCTCTGTTTCACAGCTGGAGAGGAGTTGGCCTCAGGATGCATCTCACGTCCAATCTCACTCATGGGTGATTTAAACAAGGTGAGGTTTAGATGAAACTTTGGACTTCAGACTCTAGAGTTGATGCTGGAATCAGTTAATTCTTTGGGAGGTGTTGGGATACAGTAAATGTATTTTGCATGTAAGAAGAACATGAATTTGGGGGTGATCAAGGGTGAAATACTATAAGCTGTATCCTCCCCTGCCCCCGCCACATAATTCATATGTTGAAGCCTAGCCCCCAATGTGGTGATATTTTTAGGTTTGGCCTTTGGGAGATGATTAAGTCACGAGGGGGGAGCCCTCATCCACGGGGTTAGTGCCTTTGTAAAAGGGACCCTAGAGAGCTCCCTCAGCCCTTCCACCATGTGAGGACACAGCCAAAAAAGGACAGCCCTCTATGGACCGGGAAACACCCAATCCGCTAGCGTTTTCATCTTGGACTTCCCAGCCTCTAGAATTATGAGAGATGTTTATAGTTATAAGCCACACAGTGTATGGCAGTCTGTTATAGCAGTTTGAACGAACTAAGACAGTCCCCACTTTCAAAAAAACTGATGTCACCCAGGGCTCCGTGAAGGTTAGGTGACAGCTGAGGACACGTGACTAGAATGAGCAGATGCGGGAGCTGAACACAGGTAACACCAGGAGAATAATAGCTGCTCCTGCCTCCAGCTACTGGGGAAAATTGTTGTTGTTCAGTTGCTGAGTTGTGTCTGACTCTTTGCGACCCCATAACTGCAGCCCACCAGGCTTCCATCCTTCACTATCTCCCAGAGTTTGCTCAAACTCATGTCCATTGAGTCGGTGATGACTCATTGGTGAGCTGGGGAAAATGGATTCAGGCAAATGAAAACAAGACGAGGGAGAGGCTGTTGAGGGCTCTAAGGGATGAAGCCAGAGAAGAGATCAAGGAGGAAGTGAGTCATTCTGACTGGGGGGCCTTGACGGCACCAGAGTTTGAGCAGGGCTTTGGCAGAGGAGTCAGACTCTGTCGTCAGGGTGGGGGAAGGGCGCCCAAGAGCCGTTCGCCACATCGTTTTGCGGTCTTTTACCTCGGCCACATCTCAGCTGCAGCTGCACCTCATCCATAAGCGGACGACTCACACCCGTAATTCATTCATAAGCATTTATTTCCATCTAAATCAGCAAACGGACATGTCTCCTGATGGCCATGCACGCGCCTCTCAGGGCACTGGTCCACTCCGAGGGCTGGCACAGGGAGGCTGGTTGTGCAGTTTTGATAGTCCCATTGGAGGAAATTAAGTGCTCTGAGCAGTTGCTTCCTAACAGCTTCCAAGGAGGGAAATCAACCCCATTGCCTGTGGTCTACAGATAACGTTGGCTCAGCAGCTCGCTTTCCTCCAGCTTGGAAGAAAATTGGGACTTTCCCAGTGGGTGTATGTGTGGGGAACCTCACGTGGAGGGGAACACCAGTGGTCACAGGCATGATAGTAATAGCAGCTAACATTGATCGCGCACTCTTTATGTTCTGGGGCTGTGCTAAGTATGGTAGAGAAACACCTTCTCTTACATGGGACTAGGTTGTAAAGTCAGCATGTAAGAGGCAAAAACTTGTATCTGGCTGAAATTCGCCTTGAAGTTCCCTTAAGTTGCCCATAATGTTCAGGCACATGGCCATGCAAGCTCCTGAACAGCAGTCTTACTTATAAACACGAACAGTATGATTTTGCCTAAATGCATCATCAGTCTGTCTCTCACCTTGCCCTCAGTCTACGACACTGAAAGTAGGGATGGGGGGAGCCACCAATTTTTAAAATTATTATTGCTCTCCCATCCCCTTTTCTTCATCCTGCTCTTCTTCCCCTTGGTTTTCCCCCTCATCTTTTCAGAAACTGGACACATGAATTTGAATTGCCCTAAGTTAAATTCTCATTTAATACAACTTCACTCTTTGACTTCATGCTCAGTGTTGGGGAGGGGAAATTGCCCCCTCCACCCCTCTTGACGTCTTGTGGTTGGACACAAGACAGATTAGCAGGAGAAAAAGAGACATATTTGAAATTTACGCTGGTCTCTCAGACATGGGATCTAAGAAGTGACCAAAGCAGATAACTTGTATACTTTCAGACAAAGAAATAATATATTTGGGAGGAATTGACAGGAGAGAGAACCTTAGGTTTTGGGTGCCCAATTAGCGAAAAATATAAACTGAGTTTTGACTTGGGGTAGTAAATAAAAGCAGTAACAGCGTCTGTTTAGATTTTGGTTTCTTGCCTGAATTCCCTATCTCTGATAGTAAGGTTGTCCTTCTACCTTCAGATGCGGGGAGTACACTTTTCATATGAGAGATTTTTTAAATTTATTTTTTAATCAGAATATAATTGCTTTGGGCTTCCCAGGTGGCTCAGTGGTAAAGAATCCACCTGCCAAGCAGGAGATATGGGTTTGATCCCGGGGTTGGGAAGATTCCCCTAGAGGAGTGCCTGGCAAACCCACTCCCGTATTCTTGCCTGGAGAATTCCGTGGGCAGAGGAGCCTGGCATGCTACAGTCCACGGGGTTGCAAAAGAGTCAGACACAACTGGGCAACTAAACAACAATGATACAACACAACAACAACAACATGATTGCTTTACAATGTTGTATTCATTTCTGCTATACAACAGTACGAATCAGCTATATGTGTGTCCCCTCCCTCCTGAGCCTCGCTCCCACCCCATCCCCATTCCACTGCTCTAGGTCATCACGGAGCACCGGGCTGCATTCCCGGTGCTGTACAGCCACTTCCCACTCGCTGTTTTACGCGTGGTGGTACATATGACCACGCTACTCTCTCAGTTCATCCCACCCTCTCCTCCCCGTCTGTGTCTACAAGTCCATTCCACACGAGAGAGATCTTTTCCTGCTCTCAGGGTGACAGAAAGGAGGGTCAGAGTCCCTCTAGTTAAGGGACAAGTGTCCCTCTTGGCCATTTCTTAAGTAACTTTAATTCAAAATAATCAATATGCCATTGAGGCACATGTGGGTGCAGCCTACACTGGGCCCGACAGTTACAGGCACCCTGGAGAGTAAAAAGCTGTACTGTTGCTGTCGTACTCTTACAGTAAAAGATAGGCATAAGCCTGAGGTTGCACAGCTCTCAGACTTGGCCCCAGGACACTAGCCCCCAGGCAGGCAGACTCCAGAACCTGTGAGCTATTAGCTGGGAAGACAAGAGCAGTCTCCCTGGGGCTTCTGTCCCTGCTCTGGTGGCCACTTTGGGCCCCTTCAGCCAATTGAATGCTGAGTGTCAGACTTAACCAGTGATCTAGCTATCACTGTCTTGGGCCTCACTTCTTAAAAATAAGTGTTTCATGCAGCCCAGCCCTGAGATATAATAGCCGATATTGTATGCACATTAAACACCAAATGATTGTTAACATGTTTATTGAAGCTTAACAGGCATCCCGTATATAAAAGATGACTCTCTTCTATGGCTGTCAGACCTCAATAAACATGTTTAATAATTAATTGGCATTAAGCAAACATAATTGTGTGATTCTCAATTAAGTGTTCGGCGAAGCGTACTGTGAATGGGAAACCACAGTGGTGTTTTATTACTTAAAGTTCAGGCTGTCAATCTGGCTTTTCACATACAAGGAAAAGCACCCTGCTTTCAAAGCCATGTGGCATGCCGGTTGCCTCATGCCAAAAAATAAAAAAAAAAAGCACAGGCCTTCCTGTTCCTAGACTCTTTGATCTGAAAGTGTTTCTTATTTGGTTAGCTGTTTGTCTTTCACTCACTTGGGGTTCTGAAAGTCCTGAGTCAAGAATTTGTGTTTTCACGTTATCAGCTTTCAGGTGAATTAACCAGTTCTGACATAAACTCCATTCTCCCCCCAGTATAGCCAGTGCTTGACACTTGCTGTAGTTACAGTCTCTAAAATCACTGCAAACACTGATTTAGGGAATATGGAACCATTGTTCCTAGGGGAAATAGGAGATTAGGTTCCTCTGAGCCTCTCATCACAACACTTTTGTCACCTGATCAATATATGTTTTACACGTTTCTGTTAAGTAACTTTATTTAACTTAACATTGTTCGTTCTTTACCATTGAACTCACAGCCAATAGCACTGTAACTCATGCCTGGATGAAACTTATCTAACACACAGATATTCCCTGTAAGGCACATCATGACTTCTTGTGCTCAGAAACACCAAACAACACTCCAGCACAGCTCAGGGGGGGGCCTTCTTAAACAGCAAAACAGTGAGAGAAATTACAAAAAATGTGAGGGAAGAAAAGGGGCACAAATGAGACCATGAAAAGGATACTTGTTTATAATATGAGCTGAAACAAGAAAGCATAATGATCTTAGCTGGGAACTTTCCTGTGGGACACTTCCCATTGTTTGCAACTCTGCATTTGTCTGCCCATATCCACCTACAAGGGCTTCCCAGGTGGCTCAGAGGTAAAGAATCTGCCTGCCAATGCAAGAGATATAGGTTCGATTCCTGGATTGGGAAGATCCCCTGGAGGAGAAAATGGAAACCCACTCCAGTATTCTTGCCTGGAAAATCGCATGGACAGAGAAGTTTAGTGGGCTATAGTCCATGGGGTCACAAAGAGTCAGACATGACTTAGTGATTGAGCATGCAAGCCTCCACCCATGCAAAAGCACCATGAATGCTGATTCCAAGGCTACAAGTAAATTTGCTTTGTGCAGGTATACAAAGACAAAATCCTTGAGTTTTGAAATGAGAATTCCATCAAACATGGCCATCTGTATACTAAGTGCTGTGTATCCTCTGCTAGGCCTTTGTACAAGCTGTTCCACCTGCCTGTAACATTGTCTGCTGATCCTCATGATGTTTTTGCTCACAGTAGTTGCACAATAAATATTTGTGCAGGTCAGCTGACTAGTTTTCAAATAAGGACCCCAAATGTGTCATAGCCTAAATTTCAAGAATGTGGGAGATTTCCCATCTTAGCAGATTCTTTACAATATTGTGTTATCATTTTTTTACACTTTGCTAAGTTTAAAAGAGACCCAGAGTTTTTTCCCTCACTGTGGTAGGGCTATACAGGTCATCCATCTTCAGATGCCTAGCCCTGTGTTCCCATTAGCCTTATAGGTGAATGCGTGGACATGTGTGTTTGTTTAGGCATGCCTGTACAGAAAACAATATGAATTTTTTAATTGAATTAATGATATTGGTAAGAAATTTCTTTGTCTTGTGCCTTTCCCCAGTATTTCTTGAAAAATCGTTTCTTCCAACACTTTCTGCCTAAATAGGCTTGGGGTTTTGTTTAGATCTATTCATTTTAACTCTCTTGCTCTCTCCCTCTTCTTTTTCTACCAATGGAAAATGCAGCTGTTGAGGATGACAATTGCCAAACAGAGGCTGGGAGACGAAGAAATTGGCGTGCGGCACTTTGCAGCCCATGAGCGTGAAGATTTGGTTCAGCAGCTGGAGAGAGCAAAGGAACAGGTTATCGTCAACATCTGTTAAGAGTGGGGGTGTGTTCACACAGCTGGGCACGACACAGAGAAGAGTAGACTGTGCCCTGTTTCTCCGAGAGTGTCGGGTGTCTGGGATGTGGTCAGAGGAGGATGAAGGATATAGCTGGAATGCATTTACTCCCTCCATTCTCTGCTAAGTTCTCAAGCAATCTCTTCTGTTTTTGGCTTCGAGCAGATCTGCTGTCTTACTTTGGGTGTTGTTGTTCTGAACATGGCAAGAAACATCCCCCGTACCCAGGACAGACAGGGAGCGAACAAACGTGACGAACTGGCCTTAATTTGCAAGTTTCAGCCGAAATACTGAGCAATGCTTTTTAGTCTAAATCTCAACAGGTACCGAGCCCTAGTTAGGGAGCAGCTTAGAGAGCCTCGACTTTATTTTTCTTCTCTTATTAAGTGATTTTGAAGAAGAGAACACGATTTCTGGGTCTAGAGTGGTTTAAAAAAGTATGTAGTTGTAAGACACTGGCTGTTGTTACCAGTGTCTGGATTTGCCCTCTCCGAGCCTCTGGCTTTAGGGCAGGCTGCAGTTAGTAAGCAAGAAGTTCTGTGCTTCCAAGCTGCCACATCTGTCTCATCTTGGATATAGTAAGTGACTGGCTAGAAGTCATCTCCTTGATTTTAGCTTTCATCATAGTCCAATGTGTGGCACTTATGGTTTTATAGAAGGTGGCTGGCATTAATAAGCTCTCTAAAAGTCAGTCAGCAAAATAGAAGATTCCCTCTCTAAGCCTAAAGCCAGTGTCTGCAGAACACCTTAAGTAAGGGCGCTTCCTTTGGTTTCAGATTGAGTCTCTGGAGCATGACCTACAGGCTTCTGTGGATGAGCTTCAGGATGTTAAAGAAGAGCGGTCTTCCTACCAGGACAAAGTCGAGAGGCTCAACCAGGAGCTGAACCACATCCTGAGTGGCCATGAGAACCGTATCATTGATGTGGACGCCTTGTGTATGGAGAACAGGCAAGTGCCCAGGCCCTGGCCTGTGGTCATAGGGTGCTGGCCCTCCACTTGCCTGCAGGCTGGGAGTTATTTGCAGCCCTATTTACATTTGATAAAATTGCCTTACAATGAAAGGAAAGTCCCAGCTCTAAAGCAATGATATTAATGTCGCCCATTAGTTGTAAAAGTAAGAAAAGAACAACCAAATGCTTACAAGCTACACACGTGCAGTCTTTCCCTGCCTTCTCCGGTTGGGTGAGAAGGGTAGGGAACGGTGAAAGCTGCTTGTTATTGCTATGCTATCAAGAAGACAGAAAAGAACAAGAAAATAAATTGAGGTATTCCCTTAGCTGTTTCTTTTCCTGGAGGCAAGTTTCCGTGTCTGTATGTGACTAACTTAACTGCGTGTCTGGCGTCGCCTCTTCCTGCTTTGCTTCCCAGTGGAATCATCTTAATGAGAATTATTTGAAAACTGTGTTGATACCCCTTAGGGGATCTCTGCAGAGGGCTGTTCTGAAGTGAGGTTTAGGTAACTTGGGAATATTTGACCTTCATCGCATCCATTTAAGAAGAGGTCACCAAGATGCACTTTACCTCTTTTGGGTGGTGGGAAGGCATTACATGTAAAAGGTGGTTCTTCAGGTGTGTGGTTTTCCTTTTTTCCCCTTATGGTTGAGTGTATGCTTTTTATTCTGCTCGCAAACTCTTTCTAGCTGTATGTATTCTTTTCCAGGTACCTTCAAGAGAGATTAAAGCAACTTCACGAAGAGGTCAACCTCTTGAAATCTAACATTGCCAAATACAAGGTAGAAAATTATGACAGTGATGGTGATGATTCACTACTGTACATCTAAATGCCATTCTATTTTAATTCTCTTTTATGTGCCAAAGATATTCTAGTGCTTGCCTGCCCTCCAGATAGTTCAATAAGAATGCTTAAACTGAGGAACCAGTGAGAATTAAGCCCCCAAACAGCAAACACAACAAAAACAGATTTTGCAAGAGCTTCTTCTATTACCTGCACAGGGCACACTGAGACCAGCAGAATCTGGATGCAACCACTTTGCAGCCTCGGTCTATATTAAATTGAATTTCCTCTCCAGCTTTTCTGTACAGTGTTTCGATATCAAATGCTTTTTGTCTCCTAATCATCCATAAGAAAATGATTTCTGAGCGATGAAGAAACAAAGATTGGGAAATCACAATCTAAACGATAATGTTCACGTCATACTGAACGGACAGAATGTTTAAATTCTCCCCACTGTTATTTAGTCTAATTCCAGCGCCATTAGTTAGATAATATCTGTTTCTGCAGATGTTAGTTGTAAGTGTTATAATTAGCAAAATCTCCTGGGTTTCTCTGCTTTGAAAGTAGATTGACTTCTCTTCCTGAGGGTGAAGTTTTACAGCCGTCTAGATGCTGGGGAGAGCCGGCTCATTTTCCTGACTTTCGACGTTTGCTTTTTTCTCGGAAGTCTCTATGCTGTCCTTCCTTTTCCATTCTGTGGGGGCCACGCTTGAGTTTATATCCATCTATATATACACATAGCTTTTATCATTGTATAATTAATACATAATTTAAAAAACGTGTGTATGCATTCACTTAACAACATTTATTCAGTTCTTCCACGAAAGTTAAACCCAGCCTCTATCTCATGTCTGTTTGAAAGGGGTTTCCATAACTAGTGACTTCACACATTAGACTAAGTTCTTGTTTCAGATTTGATTTAATTTAACACATATGCATTGAGTATCTTCTATATATAGGAGGATGTAATTGCTGTAATTATGCTGGGCACCAACTGAAAAAAAAAACTCTTTACCAGGTCCGTAAAAATCAGAACTCTTTGGCAAGGACTCTGAATTTTGAAAGTCAGGCCAGCATTTAGAGTTTGCAAAGAGTTCTTGTGTGCTGGAGGGGAGGATGTATCTACCGGAATTAGGTATTTTTCCTTTATTGGCTTTACTGACAGAGGTTTTTGTTTTTTCCCAATGCTGCTTAGAATGCTCTTGAGAGACGGAAAAACTCAAAAGGCCAGAACAAATCCAGCAGCAGTGCTCTGACTGGAGTCCTGTCTGCAAAGCAAGGTAGGGGTCATTTTCTGGGAGGGACCATGTATGATCGCAGAATGCTGGTGCTGTGGGTCCACATCTCAGTTTGTGAATTAGGAACCAAAGTGATCCTCAGAGCATGCATGCGTGCATACTAAGTTACTTCAGTCGTGTCCGACTCAGTGTGACCCCATGGACTATAGCCCACCACGCTCTTTCTGTCCCTGTTGATTCTCCAGGTAAGAATACTGGAGGGGGTTGCCGTACCCTCCTTCAGGGGATCTCCCTGACCCAGAGCTCAAACCTGTGTCTCTTACATCTTCTGTATTGACAGGTGGATTCTTTATCACCAGCACCACTTGGGAAGCCCAGTCCTTAGAGTGGTCACCCCCAAACCTCCCCCTGCATCATCATTGGCTGGAGGGCTTATTAAAACACACATTACAGGGCCCCGCCTGAGAGTTTCCAATTTAGTGGGCCTAGGGTAAGCCCAGAAGGTGTGCATTTCTAAAAAGTTCCCGGCTGATGCAGTGCTGGTTTGGGTACCCTGCTTGGAGAGCTGCTGCGTTAAAGGTTTCTCCAATAACGATCCCCATTTGCATCTATTCATCTAACTGTACTCTCCTTTCTGGCTTGTTTTTCCTTCTGTAATCACCAGGTCAGCGTCCCCAAGTGTCTGTTCCATCCTCATTGAATTTCTCCTTTCTGTGGCCTCTGAGATCAGACTAGAAAAGTCTCCTAGCTACTGAAATCATTTTATCATGGCACGCGTGTCTTTTTTCAAAGAAGTTTTTATTGATTGCAATCTTGTTCCTCCTTCTTGTCAATTCCGATGAAAAATAATGATCTTCCATGAACAGTCAGGGGAATAAATAGCAGAGCGCTTGCTTCTGACACTTAATATTTGGGGATTCAGTTTTAAATGTGAGCCTCAAGTGGACCGTGCTGGGCTGGCCTGTTTCGGGCTGTTGGCAATGCAGACCAGCAAGGATCACGTGGTAGTCCTCATAAGAGCTATGGTGAATCAAAAAAAAAAAAATGTGCTGAATCCAGTCTGCCTAAGCAACTCCTTTTTTTCCCCCTCAACTAGAAAAGGACACCCTAGAATTATATTTAAAAAGAAAACTACAGTACTCTATAGAAATGTGGAGTAGCCCCATCTAAGTACAGCTGTGTATACCCTTGATAGCCAAACATCTCTGAGTGTTGAGACCCAGTCCTGTCACTGTTGTGGGGAATGCCAGCCAAGCTCAAGCACACTGGCAGAGCAGTCAGTCAGCCAAACCTTTCTAGAGAACCATTTGGCAGTCTGTTACAAAAAGCCTTAAACCAATCCCCTTTGAACCAATAAGAAATGATTACAGACATATGCAAGCACTTAGCTTCAAGAAAGTTCTTCATTAATTATAAGAAAAAAAACATTGAAAACAACATAAATGTCCAGCATAATTAAATAAATTTCCAATCCCTGATAGCTCAGTTGGTAAAGAATCTGCCTGCAATGCAGGAGACCCCGGTTCAATTCCCAGGGGAAGATCTGCTGGAGAAGGCATAGGCTACCCACTCCAGTATTCTTGGGCTTCCTGGTGGCTCAGCTGGTAAAGAATCCGCCTGCAATCCGAGAGACCTGGGTTTGATCCCTGGGTTGGGAAGATCACCTGGAGAAGGGAAAGGCTACCTACCCCAGTATTCTTGCCTGGAGAATTCCATGGACAGAGGAGCCTGGCAGGCTACAGTCCATGGGGTCACAAAGAGTTGAACACATCTAAGCACGCATATGCACACAGCCCAGTTCTCAGCGTAATGCTGCCTATAACAGGCAGATACTCAAGAAAGAGTGAAGGAGGGTGGCTGAATGAATAGACCTCAAAGAAGGTAACCTTCAACTAATGGCTTTAATCCATCAGCACCTTGCTTTTCTGTCCGTGAAATGGGAATAAGTAACATTTTCCAGATTCTTTTTAAAATTTGAAGTCTCAGATGAATTAGTATGAGCATTTTGAAGTATAAAATACTAGACAAATGCAAAAGATTATTAGCTTTTAAAAAAAAAGTTGCAAAAGTCCACAAGGACTCCTCCTTTCTGTTTAATTCTCACACTGACTTTTATTTCATTTTACTTTTGACACTTGAAGTGGACTCTTCAATTACAACACAGTAGCACGTAGAAGTCAGGAATTGATCCCAGCTTTGTTGTCCAGGAAGAAGTAACATTGGTCTGCATCTGATCATTCCAGAAGGATTTAAGACTGAGTTGTAATTTTATATCCCTCCTAGTTCAGGATCTGTTATCTGAGGATCACGGGTGCAGTCTCCCAGCTACTCCACAGTCCATTTCTGATCTGAAATCTCTGGCAACAGCCCTGTTGGAGACGATCCATGAGAAAAACATGGTCATCCAGCACCAGAGGCAGACCAACAAGTAGGTGGCCAGACCCTGGGGTGCAGGGTGGGTGGGAGATCGGTGGGACGATGGCTGTCAGCAGGCAACCAGGTGGCCACCAGGTGGGCTGCAAGCCTTAGGGGAAGGAGAGGAGAACCGTCGAATCTAGAGGGAAGCTTACCTGGATCAACAAGGAGAGAATACCAGCTATTCCTCACTGAATGCTTAGTCTGAGCCACTCACCAAACCATGCATATTGCCCGGCTGATTTTGATGGTATCCATGCCTGGGGAACTTAACCTACTGTCCTCAAGTCTCCTTAGGGGACTCACCTCCTCATGCCATTTTAACCTCATGGCACGGCGTTCTGGAGCTTTCAGAGTAGAAAAACTGAAGCATCAACTTACAAACCTATGGGGCCTGGAATGGAGTCTCATGCCATTTTTCCAGATCAGCCAAAAAAAAAAAAAGATGGTGAAAAGGAACAATAGCTAAAAGAGCATGTCTTTTTCTGTTACTATAAACATGTTAACTACATTGGGCAAAATCAAGCAAGTTAAAGTGGCATGTAGAGATGACAGAAGCAAAACTGGAAGTGTTCAGAGAATGGTGAATAAACCATAAATCAATGCAACAAACGTTGCAAATGGAGCTAGCGTCGAGGACCAGCAACTCATGCAGTCACACACAGCCCGGTGTTCAGAAGGTCCCTGCACTTGGTCTGATGATCATTTTTTAACAAGAGGGCCCCGAAGTTTCATTTTGCACTGGGCCCTGCAAATTACGTAGCTGGTCCTGCTTTTATGACCTACACGTGGAAGCAAAATTTAAGTGTGCCGTGTAGGAGCAGCTTCCCAAAGACTGGGCTAACAGCAAGAACAGGGAGCAGTCAGGGAACTGGGGGCCTGGTGAGGTGGGGGTTTGCAAGGGGAGAGGCAACCGTGAAATGATGGAGAGTATTGTAAAAACAAAATAGCAAAAAGAGAGGCTGGGAGTGAAGGGAAGCTAGCGCAGGAGATTAAGATATATATAAAAGAAGGCGGAGAGCAGTGGAGGGAGTCTGGGCAATCTCAGAGGGATGACAAGGGTGATTTATTGACAGAAGAAGTTTTTAAAAATTCTTTTAAAAGAAATATTAACCAAGGACTGAAACAGCCAGATGCTAAAATGGAGATGCTCCTCAGGGGAGGACGAAGAAATGGGGATCTCCTCAAATAGGTACAAGGTCTGTTTTATTTCCACAGCTGGTAGTGATCCCAGGAGCCTTCTCTGTCCTCGCCAGCTCCCTATAAGGCATCCACAGGGGCTTTTCAAACCTCCTCGGGTCTTCTCAACCCTCATTTGTTCTCAGCAGGTAACCTCAGCTTCTCTTTTACTGAGAAAACAAAGCCTGTCTATCAGGAGCCCGGAGGCTCACTGCTCCCCAACGTCTTCCACCCTCTCCCTCTGGTCTCTGGGAAACACACTGACCCATTGACCTACTGGTCCTTCCCCTGCTCCCTCCTCTGGGGCCTGGCTCTCCTGTGAGCTCCTCTTTCAGCCTTGCCAATTTCTGCCCCTCCTGCTGCTTCTGCATTTTCACCCAGAAACCTTCCAGATCTTCTTAAACATCTGCCCCAAAAGGGTTCCCATGAATTCCCTTCACCTCCAATCTTTGTGAACAAGAGGCCACCTTTACTTCTTCATCAACCGCCTCCCAAATGTGTGTGCTGGGGGTGAGGGGCACCTATGGTAGAGTTACTTGAAGGGGGTGATTATTTAGAAATGCAGATTTGGGGGGATTCTGGAAGGAATGTCGGGATTCTGAATTTTAGCAGGTGTCCAGTGATGCCAGGGACAGGCTTGAATACCTCCCAAGACCTCTTCTGAATTTTCCATAGCAATCTTCCTGTGAGGGTCACCAGTACCCCCAGACCTCACTTTCTGAGTCTCTTTCTCCTATAATTTCTCTTCATCCCAATTCCCATCCTGAAAACCATCTTCTTGGATTCCTTCTGCTCTCTCTGCTGCCTCGTTCCCTCTCCCTTCTCCTCTTCTTCCTTCCACCTCAGGCTTCTTCCTCCTCTTCCTCTCTTTTCTGATCGTCTATCTTCTTACCCCCACTCGGGGGACCTGTCTTTGCTTCCTGTTCTTTACAGACTCTTCCTAGAACTCTTGTCACCTTGCCGTCAAGAGCAAGACCCACATTTCCAGCTGCTCAGTTGACAGTTTCTCCTGAATTTCAGCTCCTCAAATTCAATGAGTCTGGAGCACCCATTCCTTAGTATGTTTTAATATATTTTAAAATGCTTATGCCCTTTGACCCAAAGGGTCAGTTTCTAGAAATTTATCTGAAAGAAACAAATCAGAACAATACTCTTGAGATTTATCCATGAGGTGGTTCACTGTAGATTCATTTATAATAGTGAAAATGAGTGGAAACAACCAGAATATTTTTAAATTGGAGAATGGTAGCGTGTGTACATGCTAAGTCGCTTCAGTCGTGTCCAACTCTTTGTGACCCTGTGGACCTTAGCCCGCCAGGCTCCTCTGTACATGGAATTTTACAGACAAGGATACTGGAGCGGACTGCCATGCCCTCCTCCAGGGAATCTTCCAGACCCAAGGATCGAAGCTACATTTCCTGTGGCTCCTGCACTGCAGGTGAATTCTTTATCGCTAGGCCACCTGGGGAGCCCTGGAGAGGGGTTATGTTTATAGTAAACCCATAAGGCAGAATATTACACAGCCCCTTAAAGTGTGACTTGGAGAATATTTAACATGTTCTGCCCACCATCCTAATGCCTAGGTTTGACGAGCTTCCACATCACTTGGGTTGCAGCTGTCCTAAGGCCAGAATGTTTGTCCATTTTGGTCACTGTTCTCTCCAGTACGCTGGACAGTGCTAGGCCCACAATGGGTGCTTATAATTATTTGATAGTGAATGGATGATTGACTGGTCTAACCCTTTATTCCTCTTCCCTTAATACTCATGTGCAAATGGGCATTAAGTTTTATGATTTTCATGCATGCATTCATTTACTCAATATATATGTCCTGAATGCTTGCCAGGGCCCTTCTGTGTTCATCTCCTACCTGCTCCCTCTGCTTGCTCCCCACCAGACCATTTATTTTCTTGTCCTTAGGAAGAGCCTCCCATGAATCCTCTATCCTCAGACCCCCGCCCACCTCCTCTGCTGTTTACCTGGGCACACTACTTACCTACCTCACAATGCAAGCCTCCACTGAAAAGCCAGCTGAGTCCCACCACCTCCTAAACTCAGTGTTCCCAAGCTGCTGGCTGACACTCCCATCTCTTGTGATGGACTGATTTCCTAATACATGCCCACCATACCCTACTGCAACCACACATGTCTCCAGGATTCATGGACCCTTGCTTTCTATTGAGAAAGATAGACGTTTTCATTTTGCAGGCTTTGTTTCTTTAACGCACCTTTTTGTTTTTAACTGTTATTTAATCATTTTGAACCATCTGATTCACATTTTAAAAGGTATATCTCCAAACCAATATCTCTCAGCCACCCAATCGACCTTCCTGGAAGAAACCACCGTTCCTCATTTTTTATGTATCCTCTCCAAGGATACATATATAAGCAAATGTATAATGTATTTATATAGACATACATAAATACTCACATATATTATATACATATAGATTTTCTTTTTTCTTTCTCTATTTTTATCTTTTTACAAATGGTAGCTGCTGCTGCTGCTGCTGCTAAGTCACTTCAGTCGTGTCCGACTCTGTGTGACCCCATAGACAGCAGCCCACCAGGCTCCTCTGTCCCTGGGATTCTCCAGGCAAGAATCCTGGAGCGGGTTGTTAGCATTCATCAAAAACAGGCTTTTTCACTGTCTTCCACCTTGCTTTTTTCTCATTACAATAGATCTTGAAGATTGCCTGATATCAGTACATAAAGTACCTAATGTGCCATTTTTAATACTTTGAGGGTCTTAAGTTTCATACTTTCAATAAATGTTTTATTTGGGAGTATGCAAAAACACAAATTATATAAGAGATGGAGGGGGGACTAAGAATAAAATGTGAATTTGGTCTGCTTGCTCTTACCCTCCTTGATTTAGCCTTTTGTAACTAAAATTTTAAAATGGCTTTGTTGAGGGGGAGCATTAGCAGTAGCAATGAATGCAGGTGTCTGTTCTGTAAGAGCGTGCGCCCCCTACTGGTCTTCCGCTGCCTGGCACTTACCCCCTCTACCCCTTGCCCATCCCCCTTCCTCCTCTCCCTTAAGGCTGCTGCTGCTGCTAAGTCACTTCAGTCGTGTCCGACTCTTCACAACCCCATGGACTGCAGCCCACCAGGCTCCTCCGTCCATGGGATTTTCCAGGCAAGAGTACTGGAGTGGGGTGCCATTGCCTTCTCCACCCTTAACGCTAAGAAGGCTCAATGGGAGCCATCTTGGCAAAGTGATGAATAAACCTAGGACTTTATAATTTGAGAGAATATTCAATTAATAAGCATTTTGCTTGAGGTACTTGTTGCGAGTTTGCAGCTGTCCAGCTATTATTGAAGAAGGGGTGGGGTTCGTGTGTCTTATAAACAGGTTAATGATGAAGAGGCAAATATTAAGAGCATGTCTCATGGAACACCACCTTCAGTTCTCCAGCCTTTTCCAACGAGCCCTCGCTCTGCCGGTGGTGGGGTGGTGGCAACAGTGGTTTGTGCATGAGGACATCCTGGCCTTTCACCACCCTCTGTGCTTTGCCTGAAACTCTTCACTGCTCTCTCCCTCACCTGGACAATGGTGAGTAGCCTGGAAGGTCAAGACCTTAGAAGCAGCAGGAGCTGTTCTGGACCAGAGCACAGATTCAAAGGAGGATCTCCTGGGGTGAAGGTGGGGGGCGGGGTTGTCTGCAGTTTGTGTGGGGCCACTGCCAATTCTTCCTCTTTAAGGATCAGGCTTCCCCCGAGACCGTCACTCAGGATTCCTGCTTCCCATGTTGTCCAGAGAGAAAGGACAGGGCAAAGTGGCGGCTAGTTCCTGAGTCACTTCTGCCTTTTGCAGATCCCCTGTGGGCTTCCCTGGTGGCTCAGAGATGGTAAAGAATCTGCCTGCAATGCAGGAGACCTGGGTTCAATCCCTGGGTCAGGAAGATCTCCTGGAGAAGGGAATGGCTCCCCACTCCAGTATTCTTGCCTGAAGAATTCCATGGACAGAGGAGCCTGGCAGACTACAGTTCGTGGGGTCACAAAGAGTTGGACACGACTGAGCGACTAACACATACATGGTGTTTTACTATAAGAAACTACTACTGAAAATCCTATCTAGAAGCCTAGTGTCTTGAAGTCTTTTGTAGACTATCAGGTAGACATATGCTAAAATTTTCCCTATTCTAAAACAAGCCACAGCTAAATAAAAACTTTATTTTAAACACCCACCCCGCCCCACCCTGCATCTTACAAAGAAAAAAATCCTCTCTCAAGCCTGTTTATGCCTCAAGATACTACCCTGACTGTCTCCTTGGATTCCCTGCTAAACTACCTGAAGAGTCATCTCTATTCACTGCTTCAGTTTTCTCATAGGCTGCTTGCTTTTCCATCCCCGTCACTTGGGTTCTGGATTTTACCCCTTCGTCTGTCCTGTAACAGCTCTCTCAAGGGTCGGGCACATCTCAGTGGCCTTTTTCATCCTGTGTGACCACCTGCTAGAATAAGATGATACCAACTGCACCACCTGACCTGGAGCCCTCTCTGCCTTCCCCATGTGGCCCTGGTGCTCCTGTCCCCTTTCCACCTGTGTTCCTCTGGTCCCTTCTTGCTTTACGCAGGTGGCACCATGGCCCCAGTTCTTCTGACTTCCCTCTTTCCGTTGGAGAGTAGACCTGCCCCCAGCAAACACTCTCATCCTCATCCTCCTGGATCTTCCTGTCTCCCAGAGATGTCCATCTGTCTCCTCACCTCCTCCTCTTCCTCCTTATTATGACCCTTCCTTTGGCTTCCTACATCCCCACTGTCTCCTGTGGGATATAGCTTCTCATCTTTGTTCCTTACGGCCTCAATAATTGTTGGATTGGTGGAACTTCACTGAACGGACCCTGTTTTTACTTCAGCTGTCTCCATCTGTGTGTCCTGCCAGCTATGAAGACTCTGATAAGCCTCTCCGCTCCCTGGGCTGTGTTACATCACATTCAGTGGGCCACCTGCTGTATCTGTTCAGTGTGAAGCCAACTAGAAGACCGTGTGTCATTTGAAGCATCTTGGGTTATATTTTGCAGGTCCAGCTGAGGCTGCATCCATATTTCAGTTATGCATAGTTTTAAAGAGAACTTGCTTTAGGCATGTGAATGCTGGTTTTCTAGTGTCATGAGGGTGTTAATTGGTTAAGAACATGCACTTGGGAGGTAAAGGTTAATCTACCTGAGGCATAGGTTAAAAATCCATACTCATCACCAGCTGAGTCCATGTGGTTTTGGTTACGCTGACTAATTTCTATGCCTCTGTTTTCTAATGGGAGTAGAGGGTGCTGGGTGAGAACACTGGGGGTTGGGGAAAGACATAGATTTGAGATGAGCTGTGTGTCCTTAGACAGACTGCTTGACCTCTCTGTTTGTTAGGGCCCACACGTATAAAAGGAGGATAAAAATACAGTCTACACTGCAGAGTTTTGTCAGGTCAGAGAAGAAAGGTACTTTCGGTAGATGTTTGGCATGCACTCTAACTCAGACCTGGGATTCAGGAAAGATTAATTGCTATTTGTGTTAACCATAGAATAGTTGTTATTGTTATTGATGATGTTATTGTTGCCATTACTACTACCACAACTTCTACTGGGTCCATTTTACTACCTCCAGCCCTGCATCAGATTCCTGTGTCAGACTAAAGAAAACAGCAGTCAGCACCGACAAACTAAGGCAAGGTCCCTGAGAGTAGATTGTTCCAGACACCAGCAAATTCACATCAGCACATTTCTGGGGGACGTGGCCGCGTTATCCAAGAACATCAGAAAAAATACAACCATATGTCTCTTCACCACGCCTTTGAGCGTTGCCGTGATGGCATCTTTCATTGTACACAGAAGAGTTAAGCCTTATCTTTTGTTTCCAAGAAGCAGCCACGTACAGATGATCTGATCATTCTAAGAAGCAGGCATCAGTTTGAACACCAATGTGATTGCATCTCAAACCCATCAGCTGGTGAAAAGGGAGCTCGGATCAGAAGGTCTGAGCAAAATATTGAAAGCGAGATTACGAAGAAAGGTGTTTATTGAGGGGTCAGAGACATGAAAGCTGAATAGACCCAACAAATGGAGTGGAAATTGAAAGTAATTGATAAAGACTATGCAGAATTTAAGACTTAAGGTAAAGAAGAAAAGAAAAAAGCTCTAGGTACCTAGATGAACAAAACCACATAGAGTCACGTCAAAGAGTTTTCTGTGAACTCAAAGGGAATATTAATTAAGAGTCTGCAAGTCAATTCAGGTAAAATAAGGATGCATTAGAAGCAATATACATATATGCTGATATATACATACTCAGATCTTGGTATGTATGTGGGTTTGTGCATCTATGCCTGGAATATAAAGAAGTATAGAAGAACAATTCTGGCATTCTGGTTTCTCCTGCTGAAAGAATTTGAAACATTGCTGTTAAAGTGATTTCCACATCATTTTAGCACAGCAGTGCCAAGAAAATCCCCCAAAGATAAAGACTGGTTTTTCAGTTTCCAGGCCAATGAAAAGTGATTGAAGTTTCTGACGACTATCACATCATTCCCCAACTATATTTAATTTTGTGTAGAGTGAAGGAGAGGAAATATGTGGCCACATTTAGGTCTCTTCATGCATAGAGACAAAGTTTGGCTTCCAAGTAAACAGAGTCATCTGTTAAAATACACATTCAAGATCTTATACATCATAGTGAATCAGAATAGTCATCTTGGAAAGCAGTGTAATTATTTTTAGTGATTCTATAATTTCTGAAAGTTTTTCAAATGCCTATTTTTAAATTCCAGAGATCATTACAAGCTATGAAAAAATGCATTTATTTAATGAAATATATTTACTGAGCACCTACTATCTACCAGGCATTATGCTAGATATCAAGGATATGGCCATTTGTAATTTGTAGGTTAGGTCTAAGAAGGTGGATATTATTTTATTGACTCGAAATAACATCACCAAGCATGTTCTTTCATCTTATTTGTTAGACTTGGTTGCTTCTAAAACTCAGATCCACCCTCAAAGAATCAAGTTGTGATACTTGTGAGTATTCAAAATTAAGTGTCATCTTTAGCCATGCTGCTGCTGCTGCTAAGTCACTTTAGTTGTGTCTGACTCTGTGCGACCCCAGAGATGGCAGCCCACCAGGCTCCCCCATCCCTGGGATTCTCCAGGCAAGAACACTGGAGTGGGTTGCCATTTCCTTCAATGCAGGAAAGTGAAAAGTGAAAGTGAAATCGCTCAGTCGTGTCCGACTCCTAGCGACCCCATGGACTGCAGCCTACCAGGCTCCTCCGTCCATGGGATTTTCCAGGCAAGAGTACTGGAGTGGGGTGCCACTACCTTCTCCTCTTTAGCCATGAGGAATTCCCAAATAGAAACGATGTAAGATGCCTGGGTAATGGTAGAATCATTGTTTGTCTTCCCAGCTACAAGATTGACTTGAATGGCAACACTTTAGTAAGGTTTAAATCATTCACTTTATATTTTCATATGTATTTCAGTAGAGTCTGTGTATGTTTAGCATGTGGGTGCATGCTCACACACACACACAAACACACACACACACACACACACACACACACTGTTTTTAGCATGTGTCTTAAGTCTCAAAACATTTTCTCTCTACTAGGGCATCACCAGCCTTCCCAGATAGCCTGCTCACAGCCCTAAGAGCTGATGAGACAGATGCTCATTGATCTGTCTTTTGCCATTTTTCTCCCCTTTTCCAGAATCCTAGGGAATCGGGTGGCTGAACTGGAGAAAAAATTAAGAACTCTGGAAGTTTCTGGTTTGTGGAGTCTCCCAGGTAAGCAGAACTTTATAAAAATTTCTTTTTTTGAAAAGTTGCAGAGCAGACTTTACCTTTTAACGTTCTTTTATTTAAAGATTATTGCTGAGATGTCTACAAGTGTTTGAAACTTAAAAGCCATGATTTTGGAGGAAATCAGAAAAAAACTAATAAATATACAAAGTGAACTATGAAGTTTGCTAATCTAAATTCTGAAATTGTCATTGTATATGTCTGTATGTATGTTATTTTTAACTTTTGTGAGTATGGTAAATTGCTTCATTTTTTCTCTGTAGGTGTCTTATAGAGATGTGTTCAGTTTAATCATCACCCCTAAAAAGGAATATAAGAACTCACAAAAATTTATTCTATTTAATCATTCATTCTAAAAATGAATGTACAAACTTACAAAGATGTGTTCAATTTAATCATAAGTCTTAAAATTGAATATAAGAACAAACAATTGTTCTACCCAAAGGCGCTTTACAAGCTTCTTCCCTCTTCCCTCATTCCATTTGCTACATAGCTTGAAAATAAAAATTTCTGCTGTAGACTTTTTTTTCCACAGTGGTGCAGGGTGTGAAGAAACTGATGTTTCACATTAATTAGCTATATTTATCCCATTTGTCTTGGTAAAATACCCCCTTCATGAGACCCCCGTCAGCTTTCTTCTTTCTCTTTACATTCTCCAGAAACTTGTATTTATCATTTTCTACCACCTCCTCTTTCCCTGGAAGCAACTTTGTACATATATTTTTAGTTACTTAACCTTTCTGCACAAACCCTTCTCTACCCTTGAATCATATCCGTTGCTTCCTTGTAATGTATGAGAAATGAACATTGCCACAGGGACATGGACAAAACCACATGTTTTCTTAATGTAAATCTGAATAGATGCCTCAAGTTGCCTGGAAGTGTATTTCATAAATTGCAGTTTTTAGTAGAGATTCCTTGAACTTGATGTCAGAAGACCTAACAGACCTAATTAGTGCCAAGTGCCATCCTGGGGATTTGAATGATCCATTTTGCACAAGAATCTTTTGATGCAGTTAAAACCTTATCTCCTTTGAAGGCCTTTCTTTTATTGCATTGAATTTCAACACAGTCGGGCAAATTTATCGTTTATTTGTGTAGTCGGATTGCTATTTCTGTGCATGTTCTAGCGTTTGGATTTTTTTTCTCTCCAAATGACTTAGTGAGATTTCACAACGTTTTATTTCTACAACTTATGTAAAAAGATGGAAGTGAATAAATGAAAGAATGCTGACAATTTCCTATCTCTGCTGTTGTTTGGTCTAGGTTAGAGTGGCTATTATGCAATAACAATTGTTTCTTTCCTTTTTTTTTTTTTCTCCTGCTGCCTGAAGGCCTGAGCTACAATGTTTCCATAGGATTTGGGAGTATGTTCTTTTTGAAATATCTGTGTTTGTGGCTAATAGCAGTGCATTAATATCATCCCTGCATGTAAATAAATAGAAATGCATTCTCTCTGTATCCTTGCACTTTTCTGATTAGAATAGTCAATTGAAATAGAGAATTCAATTAGCACAAAGCAAATATTAAATGGTAGCATTTGCTTGGAGGGCAGCGACTGAATGAATTTTATGCCCCAGCCTGTTTGTTCTCATCTCTGGCCTCCACATGGGTACAAAGTGGGAGGACAGAAAAAAAGAATGGCAATTCCCCCGATCTGACACAGTTTATGTGACTGTGATAGCACTGCCCTGATGCAGTAATAAAGGATGTTACAATGAGGCATCACCTCACTATCATTTTCAAACCATGGTGGGAGAAGAGGGGCCTCTTTCCCTGCAAATCAGACCAGTCCCTCCTATCTGCTTATCTTTGTATGGTCTCCATTTAAGCTCTAATAGCTGAGCAAGAGGAAGTATGTCATTTTTTTTCTTATCCTCTTCATTCCTCCACTTCCCTTTTCTCTACTTCTTCCACTTTTCTCTTCTTCCTCTTCCTCTTTTGCTCAGTAAGGGAATATCTACCATTTCAGCCAAGTAGAGGGGATTGAGACCCAGTGGTTTCAGAGAATTGCTAGCTCGCAATTATTTACCAGTCTTGAAAGGATCTGTGTCTCCTCTAAGAGATCAGTCCATAACACGCTGATACTTTCTGAGTATCAACCTTGTGAATTCAGCCCTGTACCAGACGTTCTAGACATGCCCCTTGCCCCCTCCAAGAATCAGCAGTCCCACTACTGCTGCTGCTGCTAAGTCGCTTCAGTCGTGTCCGACTCTGTGCCGTAGATGGCAGCCCGCCAGGCTCCCTTGTCCCTGGGATTCTCCAGGCAAGAACACTGGAGTGGGTTGCCATTTCCTTCTCCAATGCACGCGTGCAGGCTAAGTCGCTTCAGTTGTGTCCAACTCTGTGCAACCCCATGGACAGCAGTCCACCAGGCTCTGCTATCCACAGGATTCTCTAGGCAAGAATACTGGAGTGGGTAGGAAAGTGCGAAGAATATGCATAACAGTGAAAGGAAAACACAAAATGATCCATAAGTGTCAATGAAGTGGTAAAGATGTTAGTGTGTGAGGGAATAATGCGACAAGTGATTGAATGCTGGACCTGAAATGACAGTTGAGAGCAAAAAGTCCAAGGATGACAAATACTTGGTATATATTACACAGCATCATTTCCGTGCCAGTAGCAGACATGGCTAATCAGTCACATCGCCCTTCCTTGCTAATCTCACATGTGGCCCTCAAAAGTCTTTTGCATTGGCTTTCCAGGAAGCTACCTCCTGGTCAGAGTTGACATGTGAGAGAAAACCTTCTTCCCTTTCATGAACTAGTCTGATCCCCTCATTCTAAGGAAACAGAAATTTCCATAAGGAAATAGAAATTCAAGAAGTCGGGTGATACCTAAGGCCACAGAGGCTGAACTCAGGAGTTCAGATCTTCATTTCAGTGTTCCATCTGCACAGGGACGAAAGAGAGACACAGAAGGCAGGGGGCTGGCAGGTGGGAGAGTGAGGGAGGGTGGCGAGTTTCGATCAAATCAGCTGGGGACAGGTTCTCAAAGCAAGCTGAACTGGAGAAGAAAGACCAGAAGCTGGAACGACCTCTCCCAAGACGCTAAAGGACCGTGGTGCAGAAGCCCACCTCTCCTGACTAGAAGGCAGAATTTCTCTTGGCCTTGGAACATGCTCTGATTTCTCTTTGACTCCCCTCCTCCTCCCTCTCTCAGCCAACAATATCCAGCTCTTGGTGGGGTTGGATAGAGTTGGGGCAAATGTGTGATCTCGCCAGGAAGCAGGCAAGTCTGACAGATGTCACAGCCCATGTGGAGAAATCATCTGGAAAGCAGAGAGTCCTCCAGACTGTTTAACTGGTCCCCGAGAGGTGGGGGAGACACAGGGCACTGTAGAGAAGGCCAGAGGGTGGGGTGGTTGGCCTTGCTCTTCAGGAAGGAAGGAGCCTCCACTCTCCCCAGCCCCCTATCTGTCAGCCTCGTTCTCCCAGCGGTTTGCTGGCATCTGTGGGTGAGACTGATGCTTGGAGGGGGCAGGGGAGGGGGCAGGCACCGAGAGAAGGTTTCCTGGATGTGCTCACACTCCGAAAAGAAACACTGAAAGCCGGGAAAAAGTCTGGCAAGAGCAGAGCCTGGCTCTTTAAGTTTTTTTTTTGAATTCTGTATTTTCCACTCTCAACATCAGTCTGGGGAGGAAAATGTGCATTCTGAAAGTAGCTGGCACATTTTGGAGAAAGGAAGGAGTGCTGTTGTGTTACAGGGAATCAGGAGGGCTTCTGGAAACTCAAACACCAGTTGAACAGAAGGGCCTGTGTGACCTGCGTTGATTGTGGTTTGAATCTAGCTCGTGGATTGTCCACTCCCCATTCCCAAGTCCCGAGGACCAAAACGGAGCTAGGAGACAGCAGACTATCAGATTAGAGTTCAACATAGTCAATACAGAGAGTCTGGGCTTAGAAACAACAGAACTGAGAGCCTTCTAAGGAGGGTCTTTGAATTCTTCACATGTTTTGCAAAAACCAAATCTTGACATTTTACCATCAGATAAGGAAGTAATCTTTGCAGGTGGGGATTTCCGACGGTGTTTATCTTTTCTTCCCACCCCTACTTTGATTAGATACGGATTAATTTACCGACAAGTGGTGGTTTCTGTTTCCCTTGTCTGCGTGCCTGTTGCTCAGATTCTTGCAGAAGTATAGGGCTTCCCAGGTGGCCCAGTGGTAAAGGATCTACCTGCCAATATAGGAGATGCAGGGGATGCAGGTTTGATTCTTGGGCTGAGAAGATCCCTTGGAGGAGACATGGCAGCTCACTCCAGGATTCTTGCCTGGAGAATCCCATGGACAGAGGAGCCTGGTGGGCTACAGTCTGTGGGGTCGCACAGAGTCAGACATGACAGCACACACACACACACACACACACACACACACCAGCATTTTTGAGGAGCCATTGTGGAGTGGATAATTCACCGTGGTTGAAGAGGGCCCGGGAGTCCTTCTGCCCCAGAGGATTCCTCACAATAGGAAGGCGCGAGGCTCTCCCTCCCACTGCCTTACTCACTCGCGGCAGCCAGCTCCCAGCTCCGCCCATGTTCTGATTCCTTGACCACGGGACAGAGTGGACTTGGAAGGCTTGTTGTGGCACAGAAGACAGAGTGTGCCTCTGCTGCCAGCATATCTGCTGGAAAGATGGAACAGGAATTGCAATTCTGCCCCCTTAGGACAGTGACTGTTGCCTTATTGAAGAGAAATAAAAGAAGCCCACCTGAGACATCTGGTATGGCTTCATAACAACCGTTATTTCCTCATGGTGTTTCTAGATTGTATCTTTGCAACACAAGGGGAGACCTCACTGGGTTGACTCGTCCTGTTGTTGTTCAATTGCTCAGTTGTGTCTGACTCTTTGCAACCCTATGGACTGCAGCACGCCAGGCTTCCCTGTCAGCAACTCGTGGAGCTTACTCATGTACATCGAGTCGGTGATGCCATCCAACCGTCTCATCCTCTATTGTCCCCTTCTCCTCCTGCCTTCAATCTTAACGCGAGGCTCTCCCTCCCACTGCCTTACTCACTCGCGGCAGCCAGCTCCCAGCTCCGCCCGTGTTCTGATTCCTTGACCACGGGACAGAGTGGACTTGGAAGGCTTGTTGTGGCACAGAAGACAGAGTGTGCCTTTGCTGCCAGCATATCTGCTGGAAAGATGGAACAGGAATTGCAATTCTGCCCCTAACTTAGGACAGTGACTGTTGCCTTATTGAAGAGAAATAAAAGAAGCCCACCTGAGACATCTGGTATGGCTTCATAACAACTGTTATTTCCTCATGGTGTTTCTAGATTGTATCTTTGCAACACAAGGGGAGACCTCACTGGGTTGACTCGTCCTGTTGTTGTTCAATTGCTCAGTTGTGTCTGACTCTTTGCAACCCTATGGACTGCAGCACGCCAGGCTTCCCTGTCAGCAACTCGTGGAGCTTACTCATGTACATCGAGTCGGTGATGCCATCCAACCGTCTCATCCTCTATTGTCCCCTTCTCCTCCTGCCTTCAATCTTTTACAGCATTGGGGTCTTTTCCAGTGAGTCAGTTCTTCATATCAGGTGGTCAAAGTATTGGAGTTTCAGCTTCAGCATCAATCCTTTCAATGAATATTCAGAATTGATTTCCTTTAGAATGGACTGGTTGGATCTCCTTGCAGTCCAAGGGACTCTCAAGTGTCTTCTCCAACACCACAGTTCAAAAGCATCAATTCTTTGGCACTCAGCTTTCTTTCTAGTCCAACTCTCACATCCATACATGACTGCTGGAAAAACCATAGCTTTGACTTGGCGGACCTTTATTGGCAAAATGATGTCTGTGCTTTTTAATATACTCTTTAGGTTTGTCATAGTTTCATCCTGAGAGCCTCTTAAAATATCCAAAGCTTCAGTTCAGTGGTTCTCCTTGGGAAACCTCCCCAGATTGTGGTCCTAAAGATTCTGGATTTCTTCCAACTTGAGACAATATCTGTACTTCTGGAGAACTTCAGGGCCAGCTCCTGTCAGATTACTCTTCTGGGATGACCCTCATGAAGCCGAAAGCTGAGAGTGATGGCTGCTGATAACAAGCTCCATCTGCCTGAGGCAGCTGCAGGCATCCATACCCACCAAGTAAACATCAGGATTCCCAAGAATGCAGCAACCATTTATTGCTGTTTATGAAGCACCTGCCATATGCCAAACTCTCTACTAGTCTTGGAAATCAAGTTAAGAAGATTACATGTATGGCCAACAGGGAGGGTGGTATTATAAACAAGTTAAGGGCTCAGAGGTACAGGCCAAGGTTCACCTCGTTCTCCAAGGCAGTGGACATCTTGACCCAAATACCATTCTGTGCTCCACCAAACCTGAGTAGAATCGAGCCTCTGATGTGAGCCCCAGAGACATTCAGTGACTTGGCTTCAGATAAGGTTTCATTCAAAGTCAGACAGCTGAGGCTGGAGCATGGGCTGGACCGTGGCCCTGGGGTTCCGTGTTGGCATGGTGGTACCCACCAAGAGAGTCTTCGGGGTTCATGGGCAGGAATTGGAGGTCAAATCCTCCCTCACCTGACCGCTGGGGCAGCATCACCTTCTGTGTATGTGTTTTGTTTCCATGTTTACAAGCTCACGTTTCAAAGCCACACCTCCCTACTCCCCACCTTCATACCTTGCCATGGCCTCAAAAATAGGGTTGTAATGGTTTACCTTTCCTCTTCCTCTTCACCTCAGGCTTTCTCTGCCCACTTAGGGAGCTCATATGAATTGATAAAAGGCTTTGGCCGGGATGTGTCTTTACTGAGTCTAGCTGTGATCATTTGGGGAACCTGATACTACCTGCCTTGTGACATACTTATGATTCAATTTAAATGACCAAATTTAATTAAATCAGACCCAGTGTGTATGGCAGTTCTACCGGTACCATAAAACAGTCATTTCAACCTGTGGAATTTCTTGAGTGCTGATGAAATGCCTAAGTGTTTTACGTGAGTCATTTCATTTTATCACCACCACCCCCTGAGGTGGCTGCTGTTATTCTTCCTCACTGTACAAATGAGGGCCCTGAGGCTCAGAGAGGCTCAGTGGCTTGTCCGAGTTCACCCAGCTAGCCAGTGATGGGCTCCAGGACACAAGCACCAGAGCATGGCTCCAGAGCCTGCATTCAAAGCGCTCTGCGACTCTTGTTACTACTGCTATTGTCTCACCTGAAAGCCATTCGGTTTCCGACAGATACAGCATGCTACCCTTTAACGGTGGCATTTGTGGGCATCTGTGTTCTGAGCAGGCTTCAGGACTCATAGGCAGCTGGCCCTGGACCCCTCTGCCCTGCCTTCACTGTGGAGAGGGAAGGCTGGCCCTTCTCCACCATGGCACTGTCTATGATTGAAGAAGGAGCCTTGCTCACCCAAAGAGCCAGTCCCTTGGGTGGGGTGAGTGTTGCCACCACTCCAGTGGTGACATAATATGTCCATTTTCCTCTTTTCTGTGACAGGGGGCAAAGACACCATACTGTTCAGTGAGCCGGCTCTTCCCACCATGCAGAGGTCAAGATCCCCACTGCTCAAGTTCGTGGAGCAGCCCACTGAAAGCAAAGCAAGTCCCAAGGATGGTAAGCAAGCCCTCGATTTCTTGACTCTTTCCTGGCCTGTGCCTGGTGCCGGGGATGAGTGGACACCAGTCCTTCACCTTTCTGCTGCATCTGCAGCACTTCTGGGTCATCCCTCGTGCTTCCTCTTATTTGGAGCTTCCAGCCGAAGAACACTGGTTCCTGCACTCTCAGCATAGTGGAAAGAGGCTAAGAGTGAGGGTGCAGGATTTAAGCAACCTGGGTTCATATTCCAGCCTCACATCACACTGGTAGTGAGAACTTGGACTGATAACTTCAGCTTCAGTTTCCTTTCCTATAAGACAGTGAGATGAGACACTGCCAACCTCAGGGAAATCTTGATACATTGCCTGACATGTGGTAAGTAGTCTGGGAATCAGTTGAATGAAGGAAAAATCTTCCTTACCAGGCACGCTTTCTGGAGGCAGTGTGTTTTAAAGGAGATCAAGGGACCATTTAAGGTGCCAGATGAAGCAACAAAGTGAGAACCAGATCTCTTCCCAGGTGGTAGTCTCGTTTCTCTAGCTAAACTATCCTTCACATCTTTCTGAGTTTTGCTCAGCTTCTTCCTATACCCACAATGTGGTTGCCAGCTTCCGAGATGGTCCCAAATGATCCCCACTTCCTGGCATTCATGCCCTTGTATAGTTCTCTCCCACATTGGTCTGTGTGACTGATGGGTTACAACAGAAGTGATGGTACATGACTTCTGAGGTCAACTTATAAAGGCACATGGTCTGCCTTGCACTCTCTGACTTGGATCACTGACTGTAGAGAAAGATGGGTGCCATGTCACAAAGATTCTTGAGCATCCCTACATGCTCTTTGTGTGGCCTGGAACTGAGGCCTCCAGCCATCAGCCACGTGAGTGCACCATCTTGGAAGCAGATTCTACAGCCCCAGTCAAACCTTCAGATGACAGTAGCCCTTGTAAAGGTTTTGATGACAACATTAGAGACCATTAGCAAGAACCACCCAGATGAACTGCTACAGGCTCCTGAGTCATAAGCTGCTCAGTTTCAAGGTAATTTGTTGTACAGCATTAGATAACTAATATACATCTGTTTCTGCTTTATTGAGACTAAGCCTTTGACTATGTGGATCACAATAAACTGTGGAAAATTCTGAAAGAGATGAGAATACCAGACCACCTGACCTGCCTCTTGAGAAACCTGTATGCAGGTCAGGAAGCAACGGTTAGAACTGGACATGGAACAACAGACTGGTTCCAAGTAGGAAAGGGAGTACATCAAGGCTGTATATTGTCACCCTGCTTTTTTAACTTCCATGCAGAGTACATCATGAGAAACGCTGGGCTGGAAGAAGCACAAGCTGGAATCAAGATTGCCAGGAGAAATATCAATAACCTCAGATATGCAGATGACACCACCCTTATGGCAGAAAGCGAAGAAAAAGTAAAGATCCTCTTGGTGAAAGTGAAAGAGGAGAGTAAAAAGTTGGCTTAAAGCTCAACATTCAGAAAACTAAGATTATGATATCTGGCCTCATCACTTCATGGGAAATAGATGGGGAAACAATGGAAACAGTGGCTGACTTTATTTTGGGGGGCTCCAAAATCACTGTAGATGGTGACTGCAGCCATGAAATTAAAAGATGCTTACTCCTTGGAAGGAAAGTTATGACCAACCTAAACAGCATATTAAAAGCAGAGACATTACTTTGTCAACAAAGGTCCATCTAATCAAGGCTATGGTTTTTCCAGTGGTCATGTATGGATGTGAGAGTTGGACTATAAAGAAATCTGAGCACAGAAGAATTGATGCTTTTGAACTGTGGTGTTACAGAAGACTCTTGAGAGTCCCTTGGACTGCAAGGAGATCCAACCAGTCCATTCTGAAGGAGATCAGTCCTGGGTGTTCATTAGAAGGAGTGATGTTGAAGCTGAAACTCCAATTCTTTGGCCACCTGATGCAAAGAGCTGACTCATTTGAAAAGACCCTGATGCTGGGAAAGATTGAGAGCAGCAGGAGAAGGGGACAACAGAGGATAAGATAGTTGGATGGCATCACCGACTCAGTGGACATGAGTTTGGGTAAACTCCAGGAGTTGATGATAGACAGGGAGGCCTGGCCTGCTGTGGTTCATGGAGTCACAAAGAGTCAGACACAATTGAGCAACTGAACTGATCTGATACCCAGCACATGGGTATCAAGGTTCTTTCCTGTGTTTCTACAATTTCCTCTACATGTTCTTTTGCTGAGAATCATGCCTTCAACCATCACCTCTACCAAAATATATCTGAAATATTTTTCCCAGTGGGTCTCATTTACAGAGTCACTGTCCTATCTTTCCCAAAGCATAACCTGTCCCACCAACATACTCTGTGGACTTCTCAAATGTGACATCACAGCCCTTCCTGCTGCCCTCCTTCTTGTCACTTCACTCTCCAGCAACCCTCAGAGTCATCAATCACTCTGCACTTTCCTTCTCCATCCATATCTGGTCTGTTGCTACTATTTTTTCAGAGTTTCTTGCATCTCCATCCCTACCACCTCTGGCTTGGTTTGGGCCCTCCTGACCTCCTGGGCAAGGCCTCCGTTCTGGTTTTCCTGCCTCCCAGATTCTCCTTACTCCCTTCCCATCTTCATCCTGTTGCTATAGGATAAAGTTTCTGGAGCACGTTTTCCATCATAGCTGTACTGTGCTCAGAAAATGTCAAGTGGCTCCCCAACTGTCTATTATTAACTGTTGTGTAACAAAGCAATCCCAAACTTAGAACTTAAAGCCACAGCTGTGTATTATTTATCATGAGTCTTTGGATCAGATGAGTGGTTCTGCTTATCTGACCTGTGTTCAGCAAGGCTCAGTCACTTCTGCTTTTGCACAGCTGTGTTTTGAAGCCCATTCTGATCACTCATCCTAGTGCATGAAATCATAAGAGGAAAAGCCAAGACAGATCTGGGGTTTCAACAGAGAAGTCCTCCAAGCACAAGCAGAGAGAATTCCTGGAGAGAGCCCCTGATTCGGGTGGTTTTCACGGTGGCCGGAAGACAAAGCTGGGACTTTCTAGCTTTGACTTTCCAGCCAGCAGCGTGTGGCTGTTTGCAAGGCTAGCCCGTAACACACAATAGCCCACTGTGCCATCAGGGACATGTCTTGGCGAGTGGTCATCCCATGCCAGCATCCATGCTCCCATGGACATCTAAAGCCCTCTGTCTGCTGTGGGCTTGCTGAGCTCCCAGGCCTGCTAACCTGACATGGAGTCTGAGCCTGGCTTGATTTTCACAAGGGTGGCATAAGGGATGGTCTGATTCAAAATGATAGCTTCCAGAGTCCCATCATTAGCTTTCATTGTTCCAGCTCCATCCTTTGCCAGCACGCGTGGCAACAAGGAAGCATTTATGTAGCTGTGTCAGTGTCTGGGGTGGCCTCATCACCACTGTATCTCCGATTAATTCCAACTGAAAGCAGCTCACACTCAGGAGGACAAAGCCCATCAGAGACCAGTTCACAAAAGAAGATGAATGTGCCCTTTGGGCCGGTGTTTGGGGAGGGGGACATGTTTTTTAGGAGACTTGCAATCTTTTCCACAAAGAGCTAGTGTTTTTCATCTTTTAGAGAAAATGTTTTTTTTTCTTTCCGCACCATTTGTGTCCTAACGCATTTTTATCAGTTGATTGCCTCATCATTATTGGTATGTATGTTGTTATTAATAAGTATTAATGATGCTAATTCTGTTTGCTACAGCAGCACAGATTAATTCCTATTTGGGGGTAACACTATTTTCCGATTCTGAGCTAATTCAGAAATCTTTCTTTTATGGAAATGGGCACGCCGTGTGTCTGTTCGCAAAGGAAAAATAAAACTCCCACCGCTTAAGATCAACATTCCAGAAGCACAGAGTTAAGGAAGATTTTGTTCCCACAGCGAATAACCAGAGGCCCTCATTATTAGCTCAAGCGTTGTGGTGTTTTCAGTAACTTTTCTCAGTCTTCTGATCATGACTTGAGTATATACTTTGGATATCTTTGGGATAAAGAAAAGGGAGAAGAGGATTTGTGGATCCCACTGTTGACCCATAATCCTGTCTCAGAGCCTGGTCCCTATATGGTCGGAGACTCCAAAAAGCTAGGCTTTCTCAGGAAAAAAAAATAATCTGCACTAGGACCAAATAAGAGAATCACAGCCTTGTTCATGCCCTCATTGTGGCTGTGTCTTGCTCGATAATGATAACAGCAGTGTAGCTCCCCTCCCCCGCCCTCCAAACGCTGGAAAGTTCTCCCTGGTAATCTCAGAGGTTTGCCATTTTAAAAGATTCATACATTTGAACTCAGACCTCACTTATTAGTCATCCAAAGAGATGTCTTGAGGCAGGGGACTGGCGACCAGATGGCCTCAGTGTAATTTAGACCACTCTCCCTTAGATGTAAATTAAGATAGAGAAGATTAACCTGACCCACAGTAAAAACACTCCAAAAGGTTTAGGGGTTAGGTTGTTATGGATAAGGTTAATTAATTTTTCAGGGGCACCAGAATACACTATTAAGTATCCTGGTAGAAGTAATTTCATAAGAGTAATTTCCAGAAGGATTTTTATTCATCTCACACTGGTGAAAATTTTCACTGTAGAAAAGACCATAATTTACCCCTTTTGAGTAAAGTTTCTTGCACTGTGTTGGAAACTGGCTCATTTTAGCTCTGTCTTTCTCTTGTCTCTTGTACAACCACTGTAACATTTTTCACTTATTAGTACAAAAATTATGTGATTGCCTCCCTGAGTTATCTCAGGTGTAGCTAAATGCTTGTGTGAGTTAGAAATCTTTTTTTTTTTCTGAAAGTGCCATTTTAAGAACTTTTAGGGTGACAACCTGAACCTGGAATAAATTAATTTGAGGATTGCTTTCATTTATTAATGGGCAGTATTGAAATATATGTACTAATATGTTCATTTATTCATGCACTGATGTAAATGTCCATAGATTCAAATGTTTAATAAGTTATTTATTGAGCCCCTCCTGTAGAACAGGAGGGGCTGGGTAAAAATTTTTACCCTGGCCTGGGTAAAAATTAATTGGGTAAGGTGGGTTTTATAAAATAGTGATATGTAAGTAATAATCTAAGAGTTAAAAGCACAAAGTTCCCTTGGAGGTCCAGACACAATTCCGTGGGGATTAGGACAGTGGGGAGATTACCTCTTGGTAGGTTTAATCAAATAGGCTTCACGAGGAGGTGGAGGATAGGGCTCACTCTTGAAACTGGTCATCTGGATGCATTAAGAATGATGGTCATAGAGGCATCAAGCACATAAGCAAAGGCACAGAGGGCAGAGCCGGGTGCCATGAAGGGTTCGATGTGGCTGGAATGTAGGGATATGAGGAGAGTTGGCATGGCAGGCAGGTGGATGTTGAGTCACTTAAGGCCTTGAATGTCAGGAGAAGCTTGGGCTTTGCTCCTGAGAGGGTAACAGGCAGGAAGGCCAGGGGTCTCCAAATGGAGGAAATAGCCTGCAAGTATCAGACATTTTATCTCTCTTAAGCAGCAGGAGGAAACAAACTAGCGATATTTTTTCCTTCTCCATACAAATTTAAAAGGAGGTTTCTCTTAAAATTCTGTGTTGCCATAATGACACCTGGTTTCACCTGAAGTTAACCATTGCCTTTTCTTATGGAAATGTTTATCTTAAGCTATGTAAATAACACTATTTGTATGGTGCTCTGCCCTTCTTCAAGGTTCAAGTTAATCCTTTTAGGGCCCAAGATAAACCATTTGGAGTCAAGATTATCCCAAAATACATCCTATGGGTGAGGGGCCTGGTGCCATTCTAAGTTTTGAGACATTCCTTTCTTTCATTAACAGACTGCTGATGACTATATAACATTCAGCTAAAGACTAGCAGGGGGGTACTCTTTCTGCCCCCTTCTGATGCCTATGTCAGAAGCTCTCTCTATCTCCTTTATACTTTAATAAAACTTTGTTACACAAAAGCTCTGAGCGATCAAGCCTCGTCTCTGGCCCCGGATTGAATTCTTCTCATCCAGGGGCCAAAAATCCCGCGTCGTAATTCAACAACAACCTTTCACTCCCTGGGCACTGACAGCTCTTAGAGATTTGAAAGCTGGGGAAAGGCATGGTCAGATTTGTGTTTCAGTTCTAGTGTATCTCTCACTGTAACATCCACCCACATCACCTGTGATCTTATTAAAAGGCAGGCTCTGAAACAGTAGGTCTAGGGTAGGACTCTGCATGTCTAACAAGCTGCCAGGTGACGCTGCCACTGCTGGTCCACAGACTCCACTTGGAGGAGCAAAGTTTTAGGGAAGGTTCCTCTCCCAACAGGTTGGATCTGAGCAGAAGGAGTACGGGAACCTATTCGGAACTAACGTACACTATCCTGGTTGAACAGATCTGAATAGTTACTTTTTTAAAAATCAAGACTTGCTTTAGTCACTCATTTATACGTTCAAGTATCTCATTGTAAACACAAGTGATGGTCTCATTTTCAGATACAGTACTTACTGAGATCAGTGAGTTCTCAGGAGAGTTGTCCATAACTAAAACACAGGCTTTAGAGTGTATATAGGAGAAGGCAATGGCACCCCACTCCAGTACTCTTGCCTGGAAACTCCCATGGACGGAGGAGCCTGGTGGGCTGCAGTCCATGGGGTCGCTGAGTCAGACATGACTGAGCGACTTCACTTTCACTTTTCACTTTCATGCATTGGAGAAGGAAATGGCAACCCACTCCAGTGTTCTTGCCTGGAGAATCCCAGGGATGGCGGAGCCCAACGGGCTGCCATCTGTGGGGTCGCACAGAGTCGGACATGACTGAGGCGATTTAGCAGCAGCAGCAGCAGCAGCAGAGTGTATATAAAAGAATTAGTTAAATTTTTGTTCCTGGGGGATTTCTGTGGTCATCCAAAGAGCTGAAGAGAAAGAAATGGCTTCTTTTGAAAGGTGAGATGCAAATCTACAGCAGAACTAGAGGTCTGGGGTGTGGGGACAGAGGTCAAGTTCTGTCTGTTGAAGGAGACCACGGTCCTCTTCCCCAGGGACCAGCCTGTCCCTTGTCACACCCACCACTCTCTCTGCATCATCTCCTCTTCCGTCATTGTTCCCGCCCTTCATCCCAGCTGTTTCATTGCAGTCTTATGGTCCATAAGACTGATCTCATCAGTATTTCATCTCTTCTAGAGTTTCTCAGCATTTTTGCCAGGGTTCATTCATATTTAAATTTCTTAAGACTTTTAAACATTTGATTGGGTAAATAAATGTTCAAAAACACATAGTTACTTAATTCAGTAAGTGAAATGTGATCATAACAAGTCAACTTTCTTTCAAACCTCCTACAGTTCTCCAACCCACTCCAGTATTCTTGCCTGGAGAATCCCATGGACTGAGGAGCCTGGTGGGTTGCAGTCCATGAGGTCACAAAGAGTCGGACACGACTGAGTGACTTTACTTACTTACTTACTTACTTACAGTTCTCCCTTAGCTCCCCCAAATTCCATCTTTCAGCTTGAAATTTCACCTGCCTGTATCTGATACAGGTCTGATTGTGGTGGGTTCTACTCTGGCTCCATCTGGGGAACCAGGAAACGTGCCCCAGCCCCCTCACCCTTGCAGTCTGCCCAGCAAGCCTCTTCCAGACACTTTATCCCCACTGGCCTGAGGGCTAAACCAGTCTTGACATCTGGGAACCTTGGTGTCTGGTGTTGAATGCACATGTCCAGGTGCTAAGAGTTCACTCCCCAAGTCCTTCTTCCCAGCACGCAGAGCCCATGTGGCTTGTTAGGTTCAAAAGGGACATTAGAGAGCCCTGCCCCTGATTTTCGGAGAAGGCACTGGCGACCCACTCCAGTACTCTTGCCTGGAAAATCCCATGAATAGAAGAGCCTGGCAGGCTGCAGTCCATGGGGTCACTAAGAGAGTCGGACACGACTGGGCGACTTCACTTTCACTTTTCACTTTCATGCATTGGAGAAGGAAATGGTAGCCCACTCCAGTGTTCCTGCCTGGGGAATCCCAGGGACAGAGGAGCCTGGAGGGCTGCCCTCTCTGGGGTCGCACAGAGTCAGACACAACTGAAGCGACTTAGCAGCAGCAGCAGCCCCTGATTTTATGTCTGAAAAAAAGGAGGCTGAACAGGTTGTCCTGATTACAAAACAAGCAAATAGGAAAATGGGGGCAGGAGGCTGGTTCTCAGGAGCCCATGTTCTCTTTCATCCCTCTCTAGTTGCAGCTGGAGAATTTCTATTATACAGGTTTAGGGAGAACAGTTTAGCTAGGAGGAGTAGGGAGCTTGAAGCTGCTTTTGCATATAACCTTTTATTAAATTGAGGAAGTACCAGTGGTCGGCATCAAAGAATGAGGTGCTGATGGAGATTGAGGGTGGGGGGCACTCAATCTCTCCTAACCACTCCTTCTTTCTCCCACACCGAAGAAGCCAGAACCACTTTGTATTACTGAAGAGCCCCAGATCTTCCCTGAGCTACACAATGCACAAAACCTTTGTCCCCAGTTTAAATATTTCATGAGCTCAAGGAGTCACCATCGGTGAGCGAAGCAGGTGATAACCAGGCACCTGGAAAGGAAGGGTTACAGACACGGCCCATGTGACCCCTTCCTTCAGCTAATGACACAGGAGTCCCCAGAGTGGCTGCTCTCTTTTTTGTGGGCCCTGTGTTGCCTTCGGCAGCATTTTATACCTTGGAGGCCCGGCAACAGTGGGCTGGAGGTTGGGAGGAGAGGGGAAGCGAGGGCTGAATTCCAGCTGGAGGTCTGATGCTGATCCCCCCACCCGCTGTCTGTTTCAGGGGAGGCTCAGAAGCAAGATGAAAGTCGTGCTGCTCCCGAGGCGTTGGCAGTGCGGGAAGATGCCGGGAGGCCTGCTGTCAGCTCCCCAGCAAGTCAGGGCCACAGGGGCCAAAGCAAGCCCTTTCATCCCTCATTGCTCCAGCTACCTTCCGAGGAAGAAGAGGCAAACAGGCTTGGGAGGGAGACCGTGAAACTGACAGAGGAGCAGGCAGCTGCAGGCCCAGAAGGGGTCAGGAGAGAGAGTCCCGTGGAGGGCCAGAGGGAGGAGATGGGGCCATCCCCCCCAGGCCTGACCGCCGACGGGCCGTGCCACAAAACTTGCCGGGACTCCTCTGAGTCCAGCCAGCCAGAAGCCAAAGTTTCCACCCTGGAGGATGACAAGGACACTGCAGAGGGTGGAGGAGGCACAAGGAGCACTGTGAAAACATGAAGGGGAAAGAGAGCGGGCACGAGGCCCTGTCGAAGGTACTCCAGACGTAAAGAATTACACAGAACAGCTCAGCGAAGACGTCACTTTCTCCTAAAACACCTCCGAGTCTGCAAGTGAGAAGGGACACGGATCCAGTTGCAGACTGTGAATATTCTGATGATGCCAGCAGAGTTTGATTTATTAAACACGGGCCCTCAAGCTTTGCAGTGTCTCTTTCTGTGGAAGCCACACTGCGGTAAATGTGGCCAGGCACGGGCTCATGTCAGCCGTATGGCTGGCTTTCAGCATCGGTCTTTTCTGTCAGCATTTATTTTATTTAGAGATAAGATGTTTTTCTGTTATCATTTAAAGTTGTTGGTCAAAATTATGGAAAGGGTTTGAAACGGGTGGGGTTTTTAATCAGGTGCCCGTCTTTGTCGTGATTCAGTGGCTGTAGAGTAAGGTGTGATTGAGCATAGCGGGTCCAGAGGGCCCACGGCTCCCCTCTTCACATCAGGGCCTGGTGGGACCTCCCAGCATGGATGTTCTTGGCATCCTGCCTGCAGCACTGTCTGTCCTGGCACCAAATGGCAAGTGGAAAGGGGCTTAAGTGGGCTTAGAAGGCTCGGCTTCTGGTTGGAAATCCACAATGCCTGTTGAGACCTGTCTGCTGACTACTACAGCTGAGTTTTCCAGCCTGGGATTCTAGAGGATTAATCGACCTGGAGGAATGGCGGGTTGTGGACAAGCAGAGAGGAAGGGGACTCCAATGGTGTTTTGATTTTTTGTTTCTGAGATGATATGGGAGCCAAAACCTGGGAATGCTGGTTCTCTGCCTTCAACCCCGGGCTGCATTTAGGGTTTTATGGTCCTGTGGGTTGTGTCAAATATAGCTGCTTCAGGGCCAATTCAGGTTTCCCCACCACCTGGAATCTCTAGCCATCACTCCTCCAACAGAATGCTGCGGCCACCCGTTCTGTGGCACCAGGCACTGAGGTTTTAAGGGCCAGGCAGAGCTTGTAGCCCTAGAGTGGAAAGAGAGGGAAAAACAAAGTCACTTTATTACAGCCTGGGGAGGCGGAGTGTGGAACCAAATTCAAGCTTTAAACGCAGAAAAGTAGAGAGTGGTCACTCCCACCTGCGGCTTTCCTTGGGAATAAAATTAGCTTTTTGAGGCAGCATCTGGTGCTGTAGGGTGTTGAGGGCTCATGAAATGAGACCTTTCCTTGTGCCGAATGCAGTTTATTTCCCAGGAATACCTAAAACCAGATCCCAAAGCTCAAAATGTCCCTGAGAACCGGAATCACTCCTTTGAGAGAGAATCCTGAAAAGAGAAGTTCCCAAGGTAGGAAAGGTAGAAAATTCATCGATTCATCCTAGAAACCAGATAAATTTAGACCAGGCTTGTGATCCCAGGTGTGAATCCCACATGCACATGGGTGGCCAGTGGCTCCTCCCCCAACACCCTCCTTCCACATTTTACCTCCTGGCATCACTTGCCCAGCAGGGTAGACTCCATCACACTTGGCACTGTCTCAATCTGAAGGAGGGCAGGGTGCAGACTAGAGGGTCCTGTTTTTTACCAGATGCACCTGGAAAGACCTCCAGCTGCCTTCCCCCCACTCACCTGAGGTCACCCCACTAGCAGGATGCAGGGACACCTGAGTCAGCGCACCGTGGCTCCTGGTGAGCTGGACACGTCTACCCCTGCCCTCCGGGACCCAAGGCCCCATTCATTCATCCTTCTGTGCTCCAGCCCCTCCCCCTGCCCACACCTATTCTCCCACCTTCCGCTCCAGGGAGGCCACTTCTGCAGCTGCAAAGCTTCCTGCTCAGGCCAGCAGCCACAGCAATTGTTTTCCTGCTGCACCAGGCCTAAACTCCCTGCAAATGTTTAGCACTACTGCGTAGGCCGCCAGAGCCACCACAGAAAAACATGGCCAGATTTAATACAGGGATAATAAAAGAAAAATCTCTCCCCCACAGTAGCCTTGGTTTTGACACACAGTTGGCCAGGTGCATGTCTTTAGGGCCTCCATCACCTGCTGAAAAGCAGGGCTTATAATAAACTCCAGCACATTCCATCATGGATAGGAAAACTGCTGTGAGTCCCAGAGAGTGAGGTTCAGGGCAGAGGGTCATAGGAAATGCTAACCTAAATTCTGTATGTCCAATCAGCTTGGGGTTGGGAGTCTTGTGTTATTAGATGAAATTGTAGCCAATGAGTTGATCCTGTCGTATTTGTAATCTGAACATTGCCCTGTACACATGTGACACTGTCCCTCCTTTGCTATTCCAATCCAACATGGTTCCAAGGACATTAAAGAGTTTCAGCAATTACTTAACAGCTGTCTTTTGTCTTTTCATGAGTCATTGTGAAAGTGTGCTTCATTCTGTCTTCTACTCCACCAAATAACCCTGCATCAGTCAGGATCCTCTCAGCTACAATTCACACTTTTAAGAAACTTAAACTATAGGGAAATGAATTATATTGCATAACAAGAACTCAGAAGTAGGGCATTCTAGGGCTGGTTGATTCAAGAAAGTTATCAAGGAACTCATTTTCTGTCTTGCTGCCCTGACTGCCTCAGTGACAGATACTTCCTCATGCTAACAATATGGCTGCAACAGCACCAGCCATCACTAGTTCTCACATATTGTCCAAAGGCAGAAGGAAGTTGTGTGTGTGTGTTTTAAGAGTGAGTAACCCAGTGCTTGTCAGGGCTTCCAAAGTAGCTCAGTGGTAAAAGAATCTGCCTCCCTATGTAGGAGATACAGGTGTGATCCCTAGGTTGAGAAGATGTCGTGGAGGAGGAAATGGCAACCTACTCCAGAATTCTTGCCCAGAAAATTCCATGGACAAAAGAGCCTAGCAGGCTGCAGTTCATGGGGTTGTTAAGTCAGACACAACTGAGCAACTGAGCACACATTCATGCAACCTAGGACTTGCCACATTTCATTGGTCAAAATTGTCACATGCCTATGTGATCATGTCACATGCCTATGTCTAAACAGTCCTTAGCAAGGAACATGGATTTGCTGTGATGGGATTAGGTCTATTGAGGAAGCCTGTCCGTGGACATGGAGACTCTAAAAGGGTGAACACTGGAACAAAATCAGGTCTTGGGAAGTGTAGAAGAGTTGGGAGTAGATTCGAGTAGGCTGCCAACAGAACTGTCTCTGAACCACACATGTCTGTTCTTGTTGTATTTTTTCTCTTAAAAACCACAATATTACATTACTGGCAAATGTAGAGTTGGAGAGAGGAGCAGTTGTTGTTTGTTAAGAAAAATGTCATCTCAACTCTCCCTTCCCCTGGCTTCTGCATCATCTGTCCTACTTTGTAGCTAGAATGTTCCCACCTCTGTTTACCTCTTCAAGTATGTCTGTCCTTCCATTATTTTTTTCCAGCTCAGTTGCCAGCAGAATGCAGAGCAGTCTGGATAAATGGAAGCTGAGCTGGCAGGTCTCTTAATGAAATGCATGCATGGCACTTCTTGAGACTGCTCTGTACCTGAGAGCCTTTGGGTGTGAATTTTTACATGTGAGTATTTGTCATTCTTCTAATGAAGGCTCATAGAAATGGGTTGGCTTTTGTAAACCAGGCATTTCTCACCCCTAATCCTCTTCTCTTTCCGTGCCTCCTCTGCCCACCTCTTCTCCCCCTCCCCTTCTTCTTCCCTTGGAACATCTATTCCTGACACCTCTCTAGCTAGGGAGCCTCTGATGGCATTCAGCGCAGCCCCTGCTGGAACCTCCTCCCCGCTGGCAGTCTTAAGGAAGCTCAATTCATTTTCCTGTTACTGTTCCTCTTTCTTTGCCCTCAGTCCCAAACACACACCACATCATGAGGTGAAGTTCTAAAAAGAGTTCTAGGGTCAGCCATTCGTGTGTTGGAGTGAACTGGGGGATGTGTTATCCCTATTGGAGCATTTGCACCCCAGTTCACCATGTGAATTGGTCCAAATGGAAGTCCAATCTTCTCTCTAAAGAATTTCAAAGACCAGCTGCTTGCTCATTGGGGCTATCTTTTTCTGTCTCTTTCAAATCACAGCATGCCTTTGCCCCTCTTGGTTTCCTCCAAAACCTGGGGGGCTCTCCTGGCTGGATCATTTCCTGTTGCCTCATGAGCTGGTGCCCTCTTTCTCTTTGGCTCTATTTGAGCACCTTCCCCCCTGCCCTTGACTTTCATTGTAGAAGCCTTCATTTGGAACAAATGTGCCTCCTTAATAATATTGAGGGTACCTTCACACGGCTCAGTTAGGATGTCTAAAAGCCAAAGGGTTCCCCTCAACTCACTACTGTTATATATTCCTTGTCTTCCAGATGTCTTTCTGAACAGAGAAAAATTTGAAGAGCAGAGAGATGCAGTAGAGAGCTCAGCAGTGAATCTAATTAGAAATGAGAAGCAGAAAAATAAGAAGGCCCCATCTCTCGATATTATGGTTGCTCACAAAAACAAAACAAGTTGATACAGCGTGATGGCAATTTAAAATGATAGATACAGATGTGCTGCCTTCCTTTTCATATCACCTCTCTACCAAATGAGGATTTTTTTTGGATGCTTAGGCAAAGTTTGCATAATACTGGCAAGTATGACTATCTGAAATCTATATGAGCCCAAGAATATGTTTTGGGATCGTAGTGAAGGCCAGTGATAGCCTATTAAATTTAAAACAATAGACTTAAAAAAGCACACCAGCTGCTGTTTTGTAGTTTGATTTAAAGAAAGAAGTAACTTCTATTCAGGTGTAGAGCTTGTCTTATTGGATTCTACCATCATCATGTATCATAGCTATATATTTTTTGTTACCTGAAATTAAAATGTAATTTTCCCAATGAAGCTGATTGATTATCTTTATTACTTACTTACATTATCCCCGCCCACCCCGCCCACCCACCCTCGCTGAAGGCCAAGCCTGGGCTGAGCATAGTTTCTAGCAAACTGTAGCAGCTTATCACTTGCAATCTGTCACCTAAAATTATTAGATCATATGCTAGTTGTGAAAAATATGGAGAATGTAAAGATTTTATGCAATCAGCCAAAAACACCAGATCTAAAATCAGTTGGTTTATTTCCTGCCATCTTTCAAGTTGACCAAAGCTCTCACTGATTTGCTCTATTTTCTTACGTTTTTAGTATTTCTGTATATACATGCACTGAAAAGCCCCACTTGGAAAAAAATGCACTGCAATTCTGAGAAAAAGCTTATCCTAAACATCTAAAGATAGCATTTCTAATTATTGTCGACATTGTGTTTACACTGTGCAAACTTGAGCATTATTCTCACTTTACCAGCTGTGTCTAGGTAGAGTCATTACATCAAACGCTTCTAATTTTACAAAAAGAAATCAAAACAAGTGTGTGTTTAAGTCTCAGTGACAAACGCAAACCCTGTGAGTCAAATAGGCAAACTGATTAGCAAGCTGGCTGGGAAGTCAAAACAGCAACTATAAGGAGATTAACAAAATAGATCTGTAAGAGTAGAGGAGTAAAAATAGCCACAAGGGGCCAAGTGGGGTCCTGTAGGCGGGTTTGGTTGTATATCCGGTTCTGTGCCGGGAACCAGATGCCTGCCCTTATGGCCGCCAGTCTTTCCCTTATTTAGAGCTGTGATCACAGAATTCATCCCAGCTGGCCTCTTAATGGATGTGGAACTCCTTCTTCCAAACCAAAGAGGTAGCAGCCTTTCCTTTACTTGAATCCTTCCAGTGAATCCTTACTACATTTCAAGGTCATTCAATCCACTGTGTGAGCGTGCCAAACCGCTTCAGTTGTATCTGACTCTGCGATCCCATGAACTGTAGACCACCAGGCTCCTCTGTCCATGGGATTCTCCAAGCAAGAATACTGGAGTGGGTTGCCATGCCCTCCAGGGAATCTTCCTGACCCAAAAATTGAACCCTTGTCTCCGGTGTCTCCAGCAATGACAGGGGGGTTCTTTACCACTAGCGCCACCAGGGAAGCCCCCATCCAATCCATTGCTGCTGCTGCTAAGTCGCTTCAGTCATGTCCAACTCTGTGTGACCCCATAGACGGCAGCCCACCAGGCTCCTCAGTCCCCGGGATTCTCCAGGCAAGAACACTGGAGTGGGTTGCCATTTCCTTCTCTGATGCCTAAAAGTGAAAAGTGAAAGTGAAGTTGCTCAGTCGTGTCCAACTCTTTGCATCCCATGGACTGCAGCCTACAGTCCATGGCTCCTCTGTCCGTGGGATTTTCCAGGCAAGAGTACTGGAGTGGAGTGCCGTTGCCTTCTCCGAATCCATTACTGCTGCTGCTGCTGCTGCTAAGTCGCTTCAGTCGTGTCCGACTCTGTGCGACCCCATAGACGGCAGCCCACCAGGCTCCTCTGTCCCTGGGATTCTCCAGGCAAGAATACTGGAGTGGATTGGCATTTCCTTCTCCAATGCATGAAAGTGAAAAGTGAAAGTGAAGTTGCTCAGTCATGCCCGACTCTTAGCGACCCCTTGAACTGCAGCCTACCAGGCTCCTCCGTCCATGGGATTTTCCAGGCAAGAGTACTGGAATGGGTTGCCATTGCCTTCTATGAATCCATTACTAGGTAACTATTTTTCTGACCTTAAGCTATTATTATTAATTAATCATTCATTACATCCTTAGGCCTTGTCTAACTCAATTATGCCTTGTCTAACTCAATGAAACTAAGCCATGCCTGTAGGGCCATCCAAGATGGGCAGGTCATGGTGGAGAGGGCTGACAGTATGTGGTCCACTGGAGAAGGGAATGGCAAGCCACTTCAGTATTCTTGCCTTGAGAACCCCGTGAACAGTATGAAAAGGCAAAATGGTAGGATACTGAAAGAGGAACTCCCCAGGTCATTAGGTGCCCAATATGCTACTGGAGATCAGTGGAGAAATAAGTCCAGAAAGAATGAAGGGATGGAGCCAAAGCAAAAACAATACCCAGTTGTGCATGTGACTGGTGATAGAAGCAAGATCCGATGCTGTAAAGAGCAATATTGCATAGGAACCTGGAATGTCAGGTCCATGAATCAAGGCAAATTGGAAGTGGTCAAACAAGAGATGGCAAGAGTGAACGTCGACATTCTAGGAATCAGCGAACTAAAATGGACTGGAATGGGTGAATTTAACTCAGATGACCATTATATCTACTACTGTGGGCAGGAATCCCTCAGAAGAAATGGAGTAGCCATCATGGTCAACAAAAGAGTC
>SJYT01082528.1:168706-223723 GCA_006410635.1 Cephalophus harveyi
AGAAGGGGACGACCAAGGATGAGATGGCTGGATGGCATCACTGAGTGTTTGGACATGAGTCTGAGTGAACTCTGGGAGATGGTGATGGACAGGGAGGCCTGGCGTGCTGAGATTCATGGGGTCGCAAAGAGTCGGGCACGACTGAGCAACTGAACTGAACTGATAAACCTCTCAGTAGTAACAATTTTTCAGCACAACAATCCAATGTAATAATCCTATTTTACAGATGAGAGAACTCAGGCCCAGAGAAGTGAAGTGACTCACTTAGGTCACAAAGTTTATAAGTGTGGTCCCACTGGGGTTCCAAACTGGCCTTCCTACCTGAGCCTGAACTGTTGGTCACTGTGCTATACACATTCCTTGTCCTTACAGTGAACTGTAATTTGCCCCTCTAATATTTCCATGTTTGTTTCCTAGCTCTGGAACCCCAGAGAGCAGTTCATCAACCCCATGTCCATGAATGGACAGAACAGAAATGAAGCAGATCGGCCAGGGTATCTTTTCAGTCTAGGGGAGTCAAAGGTAGTGAAGAGAGAAACGAAAACAGAAGGTCCTGTGGCCTGAATGTTTGTGTTTCCCGCAAAATTCATGTTGAAATCCTAACCTCCAAATATGATGGTGTTAAGAGGGGAGACCTTTGGTAGGGGTCCCAAAGTCATGAAGGGAGAACCTCCTTGAATGAGTTGTTGATCAATCACTTAGTCATGTCTGACTCTTTTCAATCCCATGGACTGCAGCTGCCAGGCTTCACTGTCCTTCACCAACTACCAGAGCTTGCTCAAACTCATGTCCATTGAGTAGGTGATGCCATCCAACCATCTCATCCTCTGTCATTCCCTTCTCATGCCTTCAATCTTTCTCAGCATCAGGGTTTTTCCAGTGAATCAATTCTTTGAATCAGGTGGCCAAAGTATTGGNATCCCATGGACTGCAGCTGCCAGGCTTCACTGTCCTTCACCAACTACCAGAGTTTGCTCAAACTCATGTCCATTGAGTAGGTGATGCCATCCAACCATCTCATCCTCTGTCATTCCCTTCTCCTGCCTTCAATCTTTCTCAGCATCAGGGTTTTTCCAGTGAATCAATTCTTTGAATCAGGTGGCCAAAGTATTGGAGCTTCAGCTTCAGCATTAGTCCTTCCAGTGAATATTCAGGATTGATTTCCTTTCGGATTGACTGGTTGGAGCTCCTTGTAGTCCAAGGGACTCTCAAGAGTCTTCAACACCACAGTTCAAAAGCATCAATTCTTCAACGCTCTTGAATGAGACTGGTGCATTCAGCTTCAGCATTAGTCCTTCCAGTGAATATTCAGGATTGATTTCCTTTCGGATTGACTGGTTGGAGCTCCTTGTAGTCCAAGGGACTCTCAAGAGTCTTCAACACCACAGTTCAAAAGCATCAATTCTTCAACGCTCTTGAATGAGACTGGTGCTTTAAAAAAAGGCTCGAAAGAAATCCCTCACCCCTTCCACCATGTGAGAAGCAGGCTATGAGTCCCAAAGAGGCTCTCATCCACCATGTTGGTGCCCTGATTTGCACTCCCAGCCTCCTGAGAAATAAATGTCTATTGTTTATTAGCCAGCCAGGCTGCAGTATTTTGTGACAGCAGCCTGAATGGACCAAGACAGAAAATAGTGAGAGGCACCAGCCCCTTCTGCAAAACAAGTACAAACTTCCATTGACAATCCTGAATTAACCTATAAGTTGGGCAGCAGTGTCAAAGATGGGGTGCTGGCTTTTTATTCTTGCCCATTGTGTGTTCCTATGTAATTGCTGCCTGTTTTCACAACTTTTAGTTGTGGGGATAGGCAAATGCATCTGAGATCAGGATATTTAAATACTTGGTTTACTAATCCCTTATCAATGCCGACCTGTACAGTTTAAAATAATATTTCAGACTGTTACCAAACCAAACTGGGGTCTGCTTGCCTGATACTCAGTAAAACCAGCCTACTGACACTGGGCTGTGGCTATGGAAAGGGCACTCAATGTGGGACCAAGTGAGAATGGACCGCTCATTGAAAAGACTCGAACTCCCTGATGGTTTTCAGTGAAGGGTTTTTTAAGATGAAGAAGAAGGTCACAGGGTACATGAGCCACTCAAGGACATCCTTCTGGTTGGCTGGTGATGAAGATAAAGGTGATGTTTCAGGAATCTCAGTCATCAACCTTCTGGTTCCAACTGGTCTGGGGTCTACACAGTTGTGGTCATCACAAATAACAAGTTAGTCCTAGTAAGAGGTAAAAATAACCACTGGGGATGAGTTTTTGGCTAAAGTTCAGTTTGACTCACTGCCTCAAGAGTCAGAGAAACAGAAGCTGCCTATAAAGAACCAGGGTGGAAAACTCACAGCTAAGAAGAGGGTCTATCCCAGGAAGCTGAAAGTTAATATACTTTCATTAATAAATGAAAGTGAATACACAGGACTGATCTAGTCTGTGTATAGATTATAATTTTCAAGAGGAGAGGCAGAACCATTCCCCCATCAAGCCTTGATCAAGACCAACCTACCTTTAGACCCCACTGCTTCCAACTGTTTTTGTAATCAAGAAGTTAAGAAGAGGGACTTCCCTAGTGGTCCAGTGATTGACTCCACACTTCCAACGCAGGGGGCCAGGGTTTGATCCTTGGTCATGGGACTAAGATTCCACATGCCATATGGCATGGCCAAAAAAAAAAAAGACAAGAAGAGCATTGTCCGGGTTGTGGAGAAGGCTGCCAACTTCAGATACCAACACCAACTTCCCTGTAACTTGCCCAGTGACACTGCCTCAGTGGCCCTGTCTCCGCCACTGGGAAATGGACCTGAGGCTTCACACAGAGGCAGGTGTGAAAGGCCACAGAGCCCAGCAAGTTGGTGCATCCCTCATGCCAGGCCAGTGGCTCCAGCATCAGGATCACTGGGAGTGAAAGTGCCAGCCACTCAGTCATGTCAGTCCCTACAACTCTACGGACTGTAGCACACCAGGCTCCTCGGTCCACGGGGATTCTCCAGGCAAGAATACTGGAGCGGGTAGCCATTCCCTTCTCCAAGGGGATCTTACCAACCCAGGGCTTGAACCCACATCTCCTGCATTGGAGGCAGACTCTTTACTGTTTGAGCCACCAGGGAAGCCCAGAATCACTGGGAAGGTTGTTTCAAATAAATTTCCTCCTCTCCCTTTGAATTCTACAGCTCTGGGATGTAGCCCAGGAAGCTGTTTTTTTTTTGTTTGTTTTTCCATTTTCCTAAGTGATCTCGGTTTCCTTCCTCTTGCAAGCTCCACCCAAATGCATAAGGATCAATAGGTGATTAAACCTTGCAGAGGGGCTAGGCAGGGAAGAGAGAGAAGTCCTGCAGGGACCTGGGAAACATCTTTACCATTCCCCCCAAATAGCTGAGCCAGGAAGAAGCATCAAAAAAGAAAAAAGTAACCAAGGCCCCCATGAAATACTGATTTGCTGAGCTTTTAATGTGCAACACAACCATTGTCAAACAACCCCCAAAGGAGCTGCTTTCTTGAGGGAGTGGGAGGTGGGGTAGGGGGGAGTACCTGGAGACACCTGGAAGAGGCACCTAAGTGCAGGCTGCACAAGCTGGGGGGCAGAGGTGGGCAAGTGGTGGCAGGCAGATTCTGGAGGGGTCTCAGAGTGCCTAGAAGGAGCCCATAGGAGGTGGGGGGAGGTGGGTGCTTAGGGCATAGAGGGATCTCAGGGCTCACACGGTGAAGGTGGGAGTGTCAAGGTGGAAAGGGACCTCAGAGAGTCTGGAAGACCCTCAGGTTCATGGGTTTACTTCGGTATCTCTGGGGGGTCCTCAGAGCTCGGGGTGCCCTCAGGATGAAAGCGGGGTGTCTCAATATACGTGGTTGAAGATCTCGAAGTAAGGTCTTCGAGGTCTTCGAGGGGATTTTCAGATCCTAGCCATGGCAGAAGTGGTACTCCAGAGTACAGAGTGTCTCCGGGAGGGGAAGGAGAAAAATCAAGGTGAGGGGGTAGGCGGTTTGGGGTCTCAAGGAGGGGATCGTGGGCCTTGGAGAGGCATCAGGATGTTGAGGGGTCCCAGGGTTCCCCAGGATGCATAGAAGGGGTCCTGGATCACATAGAGACCATCTTGGGCGCTTGGAGGAGTGTCAGGGTGTAGAAAGGTCTGGGGTCCTTGGGAGAGATGTCACAGCGTACAGGGATACTGGGGTACGTAGAGAGGGCGGTTGGGGGGCTGAGGCACACAGAGGGGATCTCGGGAGCCTGGAGAAAAGTCCGGGCGTGGAGCGGTCTGGGGCACTTGCAGGGGAGTCGGGGCATGGAAGGGCTCCCAGAGGGCATAGAAGGGGTCTGCGGCGCGCGGTCGGAGCTCAGGGCCACCTGAGTGGAGCGCTCAGACGGCTTTACACTCGCTCTCGCGCCGCCGCTTCTTGTGCTCCGCGTGCACCTGCGCCTGGCGCGCCCAGGGCCCGGGGCCGCACAGACCCACCACGCAGCAGGCAAGCCGCCGCCCCGCGTTACCGTTCTCCAGACTGGCCTGATTGCCGCCGCGGCCCAGGTCGTCCTCGCCCGCGTGGACCACCACGGCACGGCCCGCGATCGAGTGCGGGCCGGTGAGCGAGGCAGCCAGGTTGGAGCGGTACTTCCAGACCTGGCCATCGCGCACGGCGAAGTTGCCAAAGTCGCCCGGGTGCTGCGGGTGCGGCACGGACATCGGGTTGTAGTGCGGCCCGGTGGAGTCGCAGCCCTGGCTCAGGTCCCCAAACTGGTGCACGTGGATGGCGCGGCCTGTGCCGTTGGACTCGTCCGGGAAACCCTCAAGGTGGAAGAAGGCCTCCAGCAGGGCGCCAGGCCGGAGCTGCCGGAAGAGCACGAGGCCGCGGACCCGGGGCTGCTCCGCCTCCAGCGTGGCCGACGGCAACACCTGGCAGACCGCATGGAGCGCCGCGTCCGGGTCGATGGCCGCCGCCTGCCGCTGCGTCATCTCCTGCCAGATCTCCGTCACCTTGGCGTGCATGTCGCGGATCTGCTCCTCCGTGTTGAAGCCCATCTGCTGCTGGACCTGGTCGGCTGAGGCTGCCGAGGCACAGGCCACCAGGAGCAGAGAGGCACAGAGCAGCGCCGGCATGGCCAGAGTCGAGCACCTGCGGGCACCCCCAGGGGGTGGGGCGGAACGAGGCTTAGTCGCTGCAAACCTGGAATCCCAGACCCTCCGGTGTCCTTGACTCCAGACCCTTCCTGCTGAGGGGCTTTCTTGCCCAGCGTGCTTTTTTTGTTGTTGTCCTTTTGGCCCCTGTCTCTCCAGGGCCTGCCGTATTCCAGAAACTGGGCTAGGTGCTGCCATTGTAAAAATGGATGAGGAATAATCACAAGAAACTCCCAGGGATCTTTCTGAGCCACGGGTCTTATCGTGATCCTCTCAACTACCATCTCCATAGCAATGTGAGTCCGGGACATTGGCCTAGGGGTGGGCTTCCCTGGTGGCTCAGACTGTAAAGAATTCGCCTGCAGTGTGGGAGACCTGGGTTCCATCCATGGGTTGGGAAGATCCTCTGAAGGAGGGCATGGCAACCCACTAAGTACTCTGGCCTGGAGAAACCCCATGGACAGAGGAGCCTGGTGGGCTACCGTCCATGGAGTCACAAAGAGTCAGACACAAAAGAGGCACTAAGCACACAGGGGGCTGCCTCAGGCCACCTGAGGGAGGCTCTCATGGTCCCTCCAGATCTCCTCCCTCTCACCCTCTCTGCCCCTCATCTCCTGCCACTCTTTTTCTGTGTCCTCTTAGACAGGCAGCATAAGGCTTGCTGCCGCTGCTTCTTGCACTTGCTGGGTGCTCTCTGAAGTGCCCCATCCCCTCCTCTCTGCCATGTTCTCTAGACTTGAAGCCAGAAACTCAGTTTTATTCATCTGTATCCCCAGCATCTGGGCCTGCATCTGGCAGTAGGAGACATTTAATATGTGAATGTGGAATGAGGAGTTCACTGAGAGACAGACGTGTCATCAGATCATTCCAATGCTCTGATTGAAGATGGAGCTTTGTGCAGAGCAAGGACAGAATAAGCAGTGTGCGTCTCCATGGGGGACTCCAGGAGGGCTTCCCAGAGGAGGTGACTTCTGAAGGTCCCACAGGACAAGCAGAAGCTTTTCAGCCAAGCCAGGTCAGAAGCCCATTTCAGGCAGGAGGCACAACATGAGTGTTCACAGGCTGTGAAGGGACACAGTTTGTATGGGGCATGGGGGAAATTTAGTGTGGCTGGGACGCAGCCTGTGCCACCAGGGAGGAGTCAAGGCTGAAGAGGGAGCTTTGGGCCAAGGAGGGAGGGGCTGGGTTTGCTCTGCTAAAGTACATGGCTATTAGCCAGGAGGCTAGTGCTGGTAGAAGTTTTTAAGCAGGAAAGTAAGTGTTGAGATAGGTTTTTAGTCTGGCAGGAGAAAAGATGTGAGCTAGACTTCGGGAATGGAGAGGACAGAGAAGGGATGGGAAGACCCCAGGGAGAAATGGAGACAGGCAGAGGGTGATGAATTAGGGGGCAGTAGCAGCAATCCAAACCAAAAATGATGAAGGCTGTTACCAAAGTGGAGGCAACATGGTTTCAGGAGTGCTTCAAACGGTTTCACGGTTTGGGTACCACTGGCAGTGGAGAAGAGGAGCTGGGGATGACTGAGTTCCCAGCAGGGGAGACTGGGTGATGGATGGTGGTACCAGGCCCTGAGAAGAAGGGAGAGAGGGTAAGTTTCGCCCAGGCTTGCTAAGGGTAAGATCCCAGGTGGCATGTTGGGCAGACGGTTGTAAACAGAAGAGGCAGTGTCAATGGGAAGGGTTCTCAGTGTTTGTTGGCTGCACATCAGATTCTGAATCTTAAAGTTCAGATGCCCAGGCCACACCCTAAGAGATTCTGATTCAGTGGGCATGAGTTATTTCATTTTGTTTTATTTATAGCTCTGGTACCCAACCAGTAATTTTAAAGCAAGACACATATACTAACTGCAGTATTGTGGGGGAAATTTCTGACTCTGCCTTAGCTATAAAATAAGGCTGGTTAGACCACCAGGGATCACTAGGAATTTTAAATGAGATAGAGATGACAGGTCATTTTCACATTTTTAAGCCTGCCCACAGGGATCAATGCTGCCTCTAAAGAGCTGGTTTGAGGGTCAACTGCATTATCAAAGCCCTTCTCCAACCCCAAAGCAGATGCCATTTTAAAGTTAAAATCTGGGATTGAGTGTTTATTCCGTCCATAATCATTACAGAAAGACAATCTAGTGTGGTGATTAAAATCATGGATTCCAGAACTCACTGGATCTGAAGCCTGACTCTGCCACTTTACTTACTCCCTAAGAGTTAGCATACTTGTTATTTTTGTTACAGAGTACCAGAGAAAGTGCTGGACTGCAGAGTCGAGTTGGGCTCACCCTCCTCTCTGAGCCTTCTGTTTTCTTATATGCAAATAGAGATAATCATACTTACCTTAGAGACTTGCTGTGATGCTTGAAAGACACAATTAGAATCGCTAACATTTACTGAATGCACATACAGGCACTATTAAAAACACTTTGCAAATGTTAATTCATGTAGCCTCCCAAGAACCCTCTGGGGTGATTGCATTGTTACCCCCATTCTAGAGCACAGAGAAAACTGAGGCACAAAAAGGTGAGTGTTGCACAGACAACTAAGTCATGTCCGACTCTTTGTGACCCCATAAACTGTAGCACACCAGGTTCCTCGGTCCTCCACTATCTCCCAGAGTTACACATTCAATAATAGCTGAGGCAGGATGTGAAGGGGTGTGGTCTGCCCCAAGCCCAAGGTTTAGGCACCACACTGTATAGCTCTCATCAGAAGCAATTAACCCAGAGCCTGGTACATAGAACATTCCCAGTAAGTGGCAGCTATTAGCTATCAGAGAAAAACTGCTGATAAGGATTTCAGGACTATCCACTGAAAGATGCTATTGAAGCTGTGGGAGGAGGTGGCCAGGAAAGGCTCCGAGAAGGAGTGACAGGTAGGAGGAGAGGTCCAGAAAGTGACATCAGGGAAGCACTTCTGACATGGCCAGGTTACTATGGTAAAGCCCCAGGGAGCCGGGGTGGGAATAGAAGGCTAGCCCTGAGGCCACATCTTGGCCTCAAGCTCTCCATCACTACCGACCACCCCTGTCCTTTTGAGCTGGTCCTACCCCTCAGGCAGGCTCTGCCAACTGGAAGGTTTTTCATTGACAGCATACAGCAAAAACGGGTTGTTTTGGACATATCCACAAAGCTTTCTTTTCCAAAAATGCTTGGGTCATATTTAACACTTGAAGGAGATGTTTTTGTCTTAAAAAGAGAGAGAGAGACTGTGTGTGTGTGTGTGTGTGTGTGTGGCTTAGTCGTGTCCGATTCTATGCAAGTCCACGGGCTGTAGGCCACCAGCCTCCTCTGTCCATGGAATTCTCCTGTATAGAATACTGGAGTGCGATCCCTTCTCCAGGGGATCTTCCCTACCCAGGGATCGAACCTGAGTCTCCTGCATTGCAGGTGGATTCTTTACTTTCTGAGCCACCAGGGAAGGCCTCTTAAATAAAAGAGAATTCTTCTTAAACCCCAGGTAAAACTCCTTGGGTCTTAAGCTTTTCACTTCCAGCCCTCCAAGGTCAGCTCACAGAAGGCTCACCCTTCTCAGTCTCTCAGTTTGAGCTGTAGATGACCAAGTAGTTTCAGAAGGGCTTGCTTGGTCCAGAGGGGAGAACAAAGTTATCAGGGAACAAAGCAAGCTACCAAGCTGGTACCTCCTTCCTGGGTTTGGGTTTGGGAAAACTGTTTCCCCCCTCCCCTCAAAGACTCCAGGGTCTTCTAATGCCTGGGTGCCCTATGAGACGGGATCCCGCCTGTGAGTCTGAGCTTGTGGGGTCCTCCCTTTGTGCCTCTCCTAAGCAGATGGCTTTTCCTTGCCACCCACACCAGGCAACATCCAGAAACATCTACCTTCCTCACTCCACATCTCTCTTTTCTCTAACCCAGAGGATGCTGAGGTCCTCTTGAATGGGCATTACTGCTGCTACTACTGCTGCTAAGTCACTTCAGTCGTGTCCGACTCTGTGCAACCCTATAGATGGCAGCCCACCAGGCTCCACCGTCCCTGGGATTCTCCAGGCAAGAACACTGGAGTGGGTTGCCATTTCCTTCTCCAATGCATGAAAGTGAAAAGTGAAAGTGAAGTCGCTCAGTCATGTCTGGCTCTTCGTGACTCCATGGACTGCAGCCTACCAAGCTCCTCCGTCCATGGGGTTCTCCAGGCAAGAGTATTGGAATGGGGTGCCATTGCCTTCTCTGATGAATGGGTATTAACGGATCCCCAAACAGTCACTTCCTGCCCCCACCCATTGCCTTCCTGAGCCCTCTCACCACCGCCCTCCTCCTCCCCTACAGAGCAGCTGGGCTCTGTCAAGAAGAAGTGCGTTTTTTCCCATGAAAATGTTCAAATCCTTTTCCTAGAAGAGGCTGGATGCCCTGCCCCAGTTTCAGACTCAGTAAGCACACTCAGAAGAGTGAAATGAACCTCGACTTCACTCCCACCTTTCCAGCTCTTCAAAGAGCGCTGTCTCACCTGGGACCCGAGGAGCAGCACCTCACCAGCTGGTCACAACAATGCGGGCAACTCCCGGGCTGTTTGTGACTGAGCAGGGCAGCCTCCGGGGGAGTGGTCACTGAGGAAAGAAGGTCATTGGGCTGGTTTAGGCAGGGAAGCCGGCCAGGCAGTCCTTGTTGTGGAACTGCCTCACCTCCCCCAGCTCTGTCCCCTCCCCCTAGTCCCTCCCCAGCCCCACATTCCCTGGCCAAGTATTCCTTTCTGTGACTTCACTGAGTTGTGCAGACGTAGCAAGTGACCTTCAGGGCACAGCAGGGGAATAAAAAGTAGACAGAAAATAGCTTGTTTGGAGAGGTGTACAATGGTCTCTTTCTTGAGATGCCCTTTGCTCTCCCCTGATTTCCTCAGCTCTTGATTTACTTTTGCTGGATGTCTAAGATGGAAATGGACACCCTGCAAAAATACATAATGTTTTCTCCAGGACCTGTGAGGGGTGAGACGCAGGTGGGGTAGCAGTTACCCACTCAGGCTGCAGAGTCCCAGCGGTGTCACTTCCTAAGGATGTGCCTGTGCCTCCGTTTCATCATCTGTAACATGGGGAGATGAGGCTAACCCAGTGCCCTGCCCATAGTCCCACTCATCCTGTTCTCGCTTCCTTATTAAAGTTATGGAGGAGTCCTTTAAAAGAATGAGTAGTGTGGAGGAACCACTTTCCCTTCCCCAGTGCCCTTTTTCTTCTTCTTTTGCCATGATCTTTCCTTAATCACAGCAGTTCTTTCCAGAAATAGAAGTCCCACCAACCCCCCCGCCCCAGAAAAGCCCACATTGGAAAAAGCAACTTGCCTGCCTGCCTGTCTGCCCTCTAGCCTGCTTTCAATAAATGCTTAGTGGGTGCTCACTCTGTTGTGACTGGTACCCAAAGCTGCGTGAGTCCCTGCCTTTTGGGGTTCATACTCCAGGCAGGGAACAGCAGTGTCAACAGATCCATCCAGTACAGAGTGGGGACTGCAACTGGGGAAGCAAAGCCAGGTCCCCTAGAGACCCAGACCCTTGTTCTGACCTCAGGAAAGCTTGTTCACAGTCTAGACTTCAGGGCCCCATCCCAGGCAGGGGTTCATACTCCAGGCAGGGAACAGCAGTGTCAACAGATCCATCCAGTACAGAGTGGGGACTGCAACTGGGGAAGCAAAGCCAGGTCCCCTAGAGACCCAGACCCTTGTTCTGACCTCAGGAAAGCTTGTTCACAGTCTAGACTTCAGGGCCCCATCCCAGGCTAAGTTAATCCTTTGCCAGCAGGGCTTCCTGGAATCATCTTTTGAAAAACTCGCTATTCTAGAGGATGGGCTTCTCAGGTGGCTCAGTGGTAAAGAATGCACCTGCCAAGCATTAGACACAGATTTGATCCCTGGATCAGAAAGATCCCCTGGAGGAGGAAATGGCAGCCCACTCCAGTATTCTTGCCTAGGAAATCCCGTGGACAGAGGAACCTGGCCCTCTACAGTCCGTGGGAGGAAGTAGAATAAAAGTAGAGTGATATTTGGACCCAGTTGCAGTGTTTAAGCCCCTGAATCCAGCTGTACCTGAAACTGTTTTCATTATGTGAGTCAAATACATTCTTTTTTTGTTTGTTTTTTAATGGACAAATGATTTATTGGTAGTTTTTTTACCTTTTTAGTAATATACACATTTTATAATACATATATTTAAACATAGCCTAATAAAAATACACTCTATTTTTCTATTCCTACAACATGTATTAAAACCAGAAACTCTTAACAGCCCTTGTCTTTGGGGTGCAGAACTGAGAATGAGGAAGGAGAGGAAGAAGCACCCTAATCACCATTTGGAGTTTTTTTCCTAAAATTATTTATGAGAAAGCATTACTTCATTAAAAAAATTTTTTTTAATTTATTGTTTTAGATAGACTAGTATGTTTTACCAGTCTATTACAAAATACCTTCTCTTTTTGCTTAAATTGTTTGGGCTGCATTTTCTGCAGTTGAGACCAAACACTTTACAAAATACTTTCTCACATACTGTTTTATTTAATGCTTGCAATAATTTTGTGGGATAGGTGTTAATTTGCCCACTTTGTAGATAAGGAAATGAGGTTCAGAAAGAATATTCTTTCTGAATAATTGGTCAATTATACTTCAGTTTTTTTAAAGAAAAGAACAGGCCGAAAGTTTCAGTGTTATAACATCGCAAAGGCAAAATTTAAACCCAAGAGTCTCTGATTGCTGATCCTGGTCCCTTAATCATTATGTTTTATTACCTCCAAAAGTCTGAAGGGGAGATGAAAGAAAAGTTCGAAACAACAAATGACTCTGTACTTCACAGTTATCGCTGTAGTTAGTTACTGCCTTGCAAACAAGACACCTAACCCTTGACCTCTGTCCTTTCTTCTTGTGCCAATGTATAATACAATGGAAAATCAAGCAAGCATTGTAAATCAGCCATTATTAGGAGATGCATTCAAATGTACTCCTATCTGAATAGAAGAGATCTCTATAGTTAGTTACTGCCTTGCAAACAAGACACCTAACCCTTGACCTCTGTCCTTTCTTCTTGTGCCAATGTATAATACAATGGAAAATCAAGCAAGCATTGTAAATCAGCCATTATTAGGAGATGCATTCAAATGTACTCCTATCTGAATAGAAGAGATCTCTGCTAGAGAACTTTGTACTTCTTTTATGCAGGAATATCAGTTGTACATACCTTCCTTCTCGTTGTGTTCAGAAAATTGATAGAATTAAATTCTACCAGGAAATAAAGTGGTTACTGTGAGGAGAAAGTTTCTGAACACAACAGTTGGGATTTCAGGTTGCCTCCCTAAAAGGCCAGAGTCTGTGTGGTAACAGTTTACCCAACCAGAGTACTTCAGGTACACCTGAGACAGCTTCAAGTGTGTCTTGCCTGCCTGGGTTCTCCCAGAAGCCCCTGGGAAGTAAGAGTGGAACCAGGGACCTGTGTAGTTTGAAATCTTGCATCCTGTCATTTTGTCCAAACCCAACAGGATAATATGGGGAAAAGGAGATGCTTGTTGGCAAAATGGGCAGGGAGATTAAAAACATCACTCTTATTAACAGTCATAATACTATCTCACATTTATTTAGTGCCTCTTCTCTGCCAGGCACGAGTTAAGTGACTCACATGCGCCTTTTCGTTGTAATAGCCCTGCCCTTCAGTGAAGACACACTGCATTCCGTGTCCGTGCTATGTTCTGGGAAATTTCCTTTTCACTGTGAATGTGTAACCCTTCCATTGAAATGTACGTGAATCAGAAGGGAATGGAAACCAGTCAGAAGCAGGAACTTCTCAACAAGTTGCACTTGGCTGGCCATGTGAGAAGAGGACCAACTGTAGCACACGAAAAGCAATGTCTTTCTGCTCAGAAGGTGAGTATGTGCAAAGCATGCTCTCAGGAAAACATCAGAGTGAAATCCCTCCAAGCTAAGCCCTTCATGGGGTCTGACCTTGCCTCTAGTTCCACTTCCTGCCCATACCTGTGAGAGAACACTGAGGTCATTCCTGATTTGCCACATAAAAGCAAAATAGCAGTATGAATATTTAAAAGCATATCCAATGAAGCATTCATTTCCTTTAATAATTACACAGTACACTCCACTTGAGAAAATCACTGTGAATGTGTAACCCTTCCATTGAAATGTACGTGAATCAGAAGGGAATGGAAACCAGTCAGAAGCAGGAACTTCTCAACAAGTTGCACTTGGCTGGCCATGTGAGGAGAGGACCAACTGTAGCACACGAAAAGCAATGTCTTTCTGCTCAGAAGGTGAGTATGTGCAAAGCATGCTCTCAGGAAAACATCAGAGTGAAATCCCTCCAAGCTAAGCCCTTCATGGGGTCTGACCTTGCCTCTAGTTCCACTTCCTGCCCATACCTGTGAGACAACACTGAGGTCATTCCTGATTTGCCACATAAAAGCAAAATAGTAGTATGAATATTTAAAAGCATATCCAATGAAGCATTCATTTCCTCTAATAATTACACAGTACACTCCACTTGAGAAAAGAGAAGTATTTTTCAGCTTATTTTCTTGTTGTATTTATTTCAAAATATTTGTTGAGCCAATGGCCATATTGACCCCTCTGCTTGCTGCCTGTCACTATAGAAGCTGGAAAGCCAGGCACTTACTTTCCCAGAACCCCTTGCAGCTGGTGGTGGTCATGAGACCCAGTTATAGCCAACTGGACATAATCTGATGTGGCTTTGGGAAAAGTTCTCACTTTCATTATTAAAAAGACAGAAATGATTGGTGCTGCCTCTTTATCCTTCCTATTGTCTTAAACACGGGTTTAATGCCTAGCAATGTGGCAGCTCCTTTGGGGCTATAAGTTGGTGAAAATGAGAACAAAAGTCAACATGCACAGGATGAAGGAGAAAAAAAATGGAAAGAACCTAGGTCCTCAAAAGCTTCATTAAAAACTAAATTAAATTAAAAGCTAGAGAGGGAAAAGTGTCTCATTGAGCACCTTAACTAACACCAGCACAGTTGTAGTTTTCTGATAATAGGAGGAAATTACCTCCATGTTTTCCACTGTCAATGGGTTTCTGTTATTAATACTTACAGCCAAATTCATGCCTGACTGATAAAATTATGTACCAGACATCATGACTGTGAAAATGTATAAATCATAACCTTAGTTCAGGCGGCTCATAATCTATTTGAACAGACCTATATAGGAAGGACCACAGATTCTCCCCAGTGTTATTTTCATAATTTACAAATAACAAAACTGGGACCCACAGTGGTTAATTGCCTTGTTCAGTGTCACACCTAATAGGTGCAGAGGAAGGACTTGAGCCCAGATCACTGAGCCTTCAGACTGGTGCCTGTCTATCTCTTTCCCTTTGCCCCTCTGACCGCCCCCTGCAAGACACACACACCCTGCAACCTCACCAGGAAGAAGAAAACCTCTCCCCATTCAGATGGCCACCCTGGCCCAATTCCTTTTGTCCACACCTTCAGAATGACCAAACTAACAAGAAAAAAATGGACAGGAAACCCCCAGGGAGCTTGTACAAAATGCACAAACACTGCAACATGTAGAGATTGGCATCTCAGGACGGAAGTGACATAACATTCTCTGCTCCTAGGGTTATAGAAAATCAAAGCGGGAAGAAACTGTACAGAAGAGGTCCTCTGACTCAGCCTCTATTTTGGAAAAGGATTTAGGCAGTCTAAATGCTGACGGAATTCAGAAAGCCTCAGATTTGAAGCCCAAGGAGGAAAATAGAGAAGCAGCCATGTGTCTCACTTAGAAAATAAATCCAGTAGCGTTCTGGCCCTTCTTTAGTGATGGTCTCAAATGGATTGAGTAGTGACTCTCATCACAGCCTCCAAACCACCATGACCTAGCAATATCACCCAGAGGTGAATCCGGAAGGGCAGCAGTATCGGAGAGCTTAGATAGTCCTGCATTATGGTCCTAGTAGTATATTTTGAATTTCATTTCACAGAATTTTGGAGCAATTTTACAAAGCAATCAACCTCCTCGCAGTTGTTCTGAGCCCAGACACAGATGTTCAGGATCCATCTTGCCGTTACTGGAGAGAATGGGAGTAGGTTTGAGGTCTTGGGACATCCTTCTTATAATGGGGACATAATAGGAGCTACTGGAAGACCCAGATGGGGACCAGGACATGGAGCTTTCTCCAGCTTTTGTCCACCTTAGCATAAGAAGCTTTTCACATTGGTCTTTCTCCACAAAATTTTTACATCAGAAACTAGGGGGGTATCTCTTATCGGCTGCTGCATGCTAAACAATGTCCGACTCTTTGTGACCCTATGGATTGTAGCCCACCAGGCTCCTCGTCCATGGGATTCTCCAGGCAAGAATACTAGAGTGGGATGCCATTTCCTTCTCAGGGGATTTTCTTGACCCAGGGATCCGACCCACATCTCCTGTGTCTCCTGCATTGTAGGTAGGTTCTTTAGATTTTTTGCCACTGAGCCACTGGGCTAATTTCCCTTAATATCCAAGGCAGAAGAGTTGGGATCTAACCGTTGGTTCAACTACTTTATTTGACTTATGGAAATGTGTTTTGATCATCAGAGCATTTTCCTGGTTGGGCATTATTGATCAGAATAAACTTATCTTCTCATTTGGAAACATATGTTTGTTACATACACACTAACATAGACTTGAAATTGCTTTTCAAATACATTACAAGGAGTGAACAGGCATTTGTAAAAGTAAATGCCTATGCCTAGGATGAAACCATTCTCTCTTTTTTGCATTCTGACTTTCAAAGTTCTATCAACTCAAACAGAACTTGAGTGTTTATTATAACAGGAACTGAAAACTCAGACACCTATGGGGACCAGACAGGTCACATCATGACTAAAGTGGGCCAGCTATGTGTTGTTTCCTTTTTGTCATTAAACACATAGCCTTTCTATATATATTGCGTCTTCATATTCTAGTGGAGATATTTACCTGAAGAAAAATTTCTTTTCTGTGAGAAAAACAGCAACAGCCCATTGAAAAATGGCAACTCAGCCCGGTACCTGGAAAACAATAGAGAAGAATGGAGATTCGAGAGAAATTCTGAATATATATGGGGCAGCAGCTGCACAACCAGATGTTGCCAAATGAAAATGCTGCCTATTATTGCCATACCTTCTATTTTCAAGAAAGACCAGATGATAGTTCTCATTTTTCAAATGATGGTTCAACAGTGTTATTTGCTGGCTGTAAAGGCTACATATCAAATATACAGATAAATTGAAAGTAAAAGGATGAAAAAAGATTTACCATGCAAATAGCCTAAGACAAGCACGATTATATTAATATCAGACAAAGTAGATGTTGAGATAAAGATGATTGGTGTAGATTATTGCAATTGGGCATTTCATGGTGATGAAAGCACATTTTTCAGGAAGACAGTAATCCTTAAATGTTTAGCCCAAGAACAAACCATTAGAATACACTGACAAAAACTTGGCTAAAGAGATAAATAAGTGCATAATCATAATTGGACATTTTTTAACATATTCTCTTTTTAGTTGATTGATAGAAGAAATAGACAAAAAACACTTGGCATATAGATTATCTGAACAACACTATCAACCAACATGACTAAAATTATTTTCCCAACAATTGCAAAATAAATGTTCTTTTCAAGTTTACATGAAATATTCACCAAGGTAGACTATATCCTAGTCTATCCTGGTTTCATTATATTTTAAAATGGAAAATCCCATGAGCAGAGGAGCCTGGTAGGCTGCAGTCCATGGGGTCGCTAAGAGTCAGACACGACTGAGCGATTTCACTTTCACTTTCATGCATTGGAGAAGGAAATGGCAACCCACTCCAGTGTTCTTGCCTGGAGAATCCCAAGGACGGGGAAGCCTGGTGGGCTGCTGTCTATGAGGTTGCACAGAGTCGGACACGACTGAAGTGACGTAGCAGTAGCAGTACATCAATATGCTTGCTAAAAAGAAAAACACTGATGATGTAAATGTTGGAATGATGATGTAAATGTGAAATAGCTAGAACTCTGACATTATTGGTGAGTGTGTAAAATGGTGAACCAGTTTGGAAAAGTTTTCAAAGTTTCTCACAAGGTTAAACATACACTTAACATGGGGTGGCAGAGGATGAGATGGTTAGATAGCATCACCAACTCAATGGACATGAGTTTGAGCAAACTCCAGGAGATAGTGAAAGACAGGGAAGCCTGGCATGCTGCAGTCTATGGGGTCACAGAGTCAGAAATGACTTAATGACTGAACAATAGCAAATAATATGTGATCCAATCATTTCATTCCCAGATATTTACTGAGAATGTATATCCACACAAAGACTTATGCAAGAATATGCATAAGAGATTTATATGTAAGTGTTCCACTGGGAACATCACAAATGTCCATCAGCAGGTCAATAGATCATCTGTGTTATATTTCCATAATTGGACACTATTCAGAAATAAGAAGGAATAAACTGCTAGTACATATAGCAACGTAGAGTGATGTCAACAATGTAACCCTGAGTGAAAGGAGCCAGACACAAAATAGTACATATTGTGTGATTCTATTCAAATGAAGTTCTAGAACAGGTTCCCTAATCTATTGTCCTGAAGCGACTTAGCAGCAGCAGGAATTAGAACAAGGGCTTCCTAGAATGGGGGTTAAGGGGGGCTGGAAATGGATGTGTATCAGAATTAGCTACAAAGAGACATGAGAAATCTTTCTGGGGTGATGAAAGTGGGGTAATGGAGATGTTCTACATTGAATATGAGATGCTTAAATGAGAGTTTGTCAAAGATCATACATTTTATTGCTTGTAAATTGTACTTCAGTAAATTTGAAAAGCAAAGACATGTGTAAACATTAGCAGAATAATCAAGTTGGCAGCTGTTGGGCTGAACCTCACTGGTGAGAAAATAACTTCAAGTTCAAATTCTTTCCAGACAAAGTCATCTAAATGGAATTTTGGTTTTTATGTTGTTCGTTCTTAAAGTTCGGTCTCACAGTTTGAAATCAAGCCTGTAATGGGTAACAGTTCTAGATAAGAAAGGGGAAGCCTTTCTATCCATTGCTGATGCTTGTCTTATTGAGGAGCTAATCAACTCTGAAGCCTTCTGCCGCGTCTCTGACGGAGACCTCAGGAGCGGGGAGTGCTGCGCCTGGCTTGGGTTAGCTGAACTGGGCACAACTTCACAGCCCTTATCCACTCCAAGCTCAAGGTCCTCACGAGTGAAAACAGGACAGTAATTGTGTAAGGATGAAATGAGATACGTGTATAAAAGTAATCAGCAAAGTGCTTGGCTCATAGTAACCACCACACTCTGTCATCCTATTACTTCTGTCTCTTATACACATCTAGATGTGTATAAGAGACAGGGGCATATCACATCATATCCTATGGCTATCAAAAAGATAATTAAATATTCTGAGTAAATTTGTTTATAAATTCAATAATTGAGATAAATTGGAAAAATTCTTGAAAAATTCAACTTACCAAAATTGATACAACAAAAATAATTTAAATGAGTGGCCCTGTACATTAAAGGTATATTTTTTTGTAGCTCAAAAATCTTTTCCTCAGAGAAAAGCATAGGCCCACATGGGTTCATCAGTGAATTCTACCAAACAGTTATCAAATATTTAAGAAAGAAGTAATACCACACTTACACAAACTCTTTCAGAAAATAGAGGAGAAAATTCTTCTCGATTTATTTTACAACACTAGCATAAACCTGAAACCAAAATCCTGACAGACTAATGTCCTTCATTAACACAGAAAAAATTCCTCAACAAAATATTAACAAAACAAATCCAGAAAATATATAATATGGAAAGTATATCATGACCAAGTAGAATTTATCTCAGAAATACAAGATTGGTTTAACACTTGAAAATTTGCCTATGCAATTCACCACATTAACAGAATAAAGGAGAAAAATCATATGATTATCTCAATAAGAGAAGAAAAAGTACTTGACGAAAGCCAGTCCCATTCATGATAAGAACTCCTTGATTAGAGGGAAATAGAGGGGAACCTCCTTGATTTCATCAAAGACAGCTATGAAAAGCCTACAGATAACAGCATGGGTAATGGAGAAATTTTGACTGCTTTCCACCTAAGATTGGAACTGTTCTTCCTACCTACGTCCTTGCCAGTGCAGTAAGACAAGAAAAGAAATGATGGATATTGAGGAGGAAGAAAGTAAACGTTATACAAACATTGTGGTTGTTTACAGAGAAAATTCCAAGGACTATTTTAAAAACTACTATAAATAGTAAAAGAATTTAACAAGGTTAAAAGGATCATATGTCATGATCAAGTGGGATTCATCCCAGGAATGCAAGGATTCTTCAATATAGACAAATCAACCAATGTGATATACAATACTAACGAATAATTAAATAATGAAAACCATATGATTATCTTGATAGATTCATGAAAGCTCTTGACAAAATCCAGCATGAATGGACTTAGAGACTGTCATACAGAGTGAAGTAAGTCAGAAAGAGAAAAACAAATACTGTGTATTAACACATAAGGAACAAGGAACTCTACTCAATGCTCTGTGGTGACCCAAATGGGAAGGAAATCCACAAAAGAGGGAATATGTGTAGAGGTGATTAGCTTTGCTGTACAGCAGAAACTAACACAACATTGAAAGCAATTATACTCCAATAAAAATTAATTAAAAGAATTTAGCAAGGTCACATAATACAAAATCAGTAAATAAAAATCAATCGGATTTTTGTATGCTGGCAAAAAACAACTGAGAATGAAATAAATACTATTTATAAGAACATCAAAGACAATAAAATATTCAGTAATACATTTAGAAAAAATTTTAATACTTCAACCCTTAAAATGTACAAAATGTACAAAAATACAAAATGTTTCTGAGAGATATTAAAGTATATCTAAATATAGTTATTTTATATTCATGGGTTATAAAATAAGTATTGTTAAGATGTCAGTTATCTCAGATTCAATGCAGTTCTAGTCATAAACCCAGCAGACTTTATAGAAACTGAAGAGATGATTCTATAATGTATGTAAAAAATCAAAGGATCTAGAACAGCTAAACTAATTTTGCAGGAAAAAAGTTAGAGGACTGATTCTACCTGACTTCAAGACCCATTAGAAAACTCTATCAATCAAGTGTAGGAGATAAATTCTTAAAACCTTCAAGTAGGTAGAGTTTGCTTGGTAGAACAAAAAAGCATAAATTATAAAAGAAAATGGACAAATTGCATTTCATCTCAATTAAAAATTTTTTTGTTCTTCAAAAGTCACCTTTATAAAACTGAAAAGGGAAACCACAGACCAGGATATATTACTAATACACTTGTCTGTCAAAGGACTTGTATCCAGAATGTATAGACAATGTCTACAATGAAATAATAAGATAACCCAGTTTTTAAAATAGTATCAAATAATTTAATCAATGTTTCAGTACAAATGATCAATAAGCATCTTCACTGGTCATCAAGAAAATGCAAAACAAAACCATAATTGAATATTACTATACATCAATATGGAGAAGGCAACGGCACCCCACTCCAGTATTCTTTCCTGGAAAATCCCATGAGCAGAGGAGCCTGGTAGGCTGCAGTCCATGGGGTCGCTAAGAGTCAGACACGACTGAGCGATTTCACTTTCACTTTCATGCATTGGAGAAGGAAATGGCAACCCACTCCAGTGTTCTTGCCTGGAGAATCCCAAGGACGGGGAAGCCTGGTGGGCTGCTGTCTATGAGGTTGCACAGAGTCGGACACGACTGAAGTGACGTAGCAGTAGCAGTACATCAATATGCTGGCTAAAAAGAAAAACACTGATGATGTAAATGTTGGAATGATGATGTAAATGTGAAATAGCTAGAACTCTGACATTATTGGTGAGTGTGTAAAATGGTGAACCAGTTTGGAAAAGTTTTCAAAGTTTCTCACAAGGTTAAACATACACTTAACATGGGGTGGCAGAGGATGAGATGGTTAGATAGCATCACCAACTCAATGGACATGAGTTTGAGCAAACTCCAGGAGATAGTGAAAGACAGGGAAGCCTGGCATGCTGCAGTCTATGGGGTCACAGAGTCAGAAATGACTTAATGACTGAACAATAGCAAATAATATGTGATCCAATCATTTCATTCCCAGATATTTACTGAGAATGTATATCCACACAAAGACTTATGCAAGAATATGCATAAGAGATTTATATGTAAGTGTTCCACTGGGAACATCACAAATGTCCATCAGCAGGTCAATAGATCATCTGTGTTATATTTCCATAATTGGACACTATTCAGAAATAAGAAGGAATAAACTGCTAGTACATATAGCAACGTAGAGTGATGTCAACAATGTAACCCTGAGTGAAAGGAGCCAGACACAAAATAGTACATATTGTGTGATTCTATTCAAATGAAGTTCTAGAACAGGTTCCCTAATCTATTGTCCTGAAGCGACTTAGCAGCAGCAGGAATTAGAACAAGGGCTTCCTAGAATGGGGGTTAAGGGGGGCTGGAAATGGATGTGTATCAGAATTAGCTACAAAGAGACATGAGAAATCTTTCTGGGGTGATGAAAGTGGGGTAATGGAGATGTTCTACATTGAATATGAGATGCTTAAATGAGAGTTTGTCAAAGATCATACATTTTATTGCTTGTAAATTGTACTTCAGTAAATTTGAAAAGCAAAGACATGTGTAAACATTAGCAGAATAATCAAGTTGGCAGCTGTTGGGCTGAACCTCACTGGTGAGAAAATAACTTCAAGTTCAAATTCTTTCCAGACAAAGTCATCTAAATGGAATTTTGGTTTTTATGTTGTTCGTCCTTAAAGTTCGGTCTCACAGTTTGAAATCAAGCCTGTAATGGGTAACAGTTCTAGATAAGAAAGGGGAAGCCTTTCTATCCATTGCTGATGCTTGTCTTATTGAGGAGCTAATCAACTCTGAAGCCTTCTGCCGCGTCTCTGACGGAGACCTCAGGAGCGGGGAGTGCTGCGCCTGGCTTGGGTTAGCTGAACTGGGCACAACTTCACAGCCCTTATCCACTCCAAGCTCAAGGTCCTCACGAGTGAAAACAGGACAGTAATTGTGTAAGGATGAAATGAGATACGTGTATAAAAGTAATCAGCAAAGTGCTTGGCTCATAGTAACCACCACACTCTGTCATCCTATTACTTCTTGTTGTTGGCTTTTTGTTTTGTTTTTGAGAATTGCTCATTTTTATAAATTGAGCTAGGGAATGCACAGAGTTGTCAGGATGGGGATGGGAAGATGTGGTAAATGTAAAATAAATGTCTTTATCTCACCATGGGTAACTGATCCTCCTTTTTAGGAGTCAAGATACTAGTATCTGTCGCTATATTAGCCCACATCTCCTTCAAGCCAACTTCAGCAAACAGGAGTTTATGGGTCCACAGAACTGAACAATCCAGTGTCTTATATTCCAGTAACCCTGCAACCCCTAATAATTCCAACAGGAGTCCCAGGATAAGGCTAGGGGGCTTGTTTGGGTCCCACATATGAACCAGCTGCAGTGTGGATGAGAATGGAATACACCACTGTGATAAGCCCACCAATAGCCAGGAGTCAGGGTCAGCACAACCAACCCACAAAGGAAGAGAGAGAAAGACACAATTCCCCGAAGGAAAACATGGGTGCCTCTCTGTTTTGTCAAAATTCTATATATCTCGCAAGTGGTTCCCAGCACTAGGGATTGTTCTCCACGACAGATGCCACAGTGAGTACTGAGGTAGATCACCCACAAGAAGATTAGTGTTCTGGGGAGAAAGGAACTCCTGGGAAGCTGTCTGCCCATCACAGGGCCCTTCACTCCTTTTCACATCTATTCCCAGTGAGGCGCCACTTCTTAAAATTCCTAAGAACATTAGCTCCACAATGAAAAAAAAAAGACTATTTCTAATAAGCATCCGTGACTTTGTCTTGTTATTAAATAGATTTTGGAATCTCTTTCTTTCCATGTAAACAGAGTTTGGGTTTATTAGGTACCACCAGTGAAGGTGGCTTAGTTTGGAGGAAGAGAAGGAAGGAATTGTTTATTTTTTCAAATATTCCAATTTTATAAGAGGGCTATTTGGTCCCTTGGGATACTTTACTTCCTGTTATGAGACCAGTCAAATGGGATGAATGAATCAGACCATTCAGTTGGAGGCCATAAATATTAGCTGAATGGACAAGAAAACAAGTCCGCTGTGTTTCAAGCGGCAGCAGAACATGTTCAGATCAATGCTGGCTCTAGGCTGGTGAAATTGCTGTCATTCATCCTTTGGGGCTTTCCACATTTTACAGAGAACTTCTATGGACTGTGTGTCATGGACACAGGAGACCTCAGGAGCGGGGAGTGCTGCGCCTGGCTTGGGTTAGCTGAACTGGGCACAACTTCACAGCCCTTATCCACTCCAAGCTCAAGGTCCTCACGAGTGAAAACAGGACAGTAATTGTGTAAGGATGAAATGAGATACGTGTATAAAAGTAATCAGCAAAGTGCTTGGCTCATAGTAACCACCACACTCTGTCATCCTATTACTTCTTGTTGTTGGCTTTTTGTTTTGTTTTTGAGAATTGCTCATTTTTATAAATTGAGCTAGGGAATGCACAGAGTTGTCAGGATGGGGATGGGAAGATGTGGTAAATGTAAAATAAATGTCTTTATCTCACCATGGGTAACTGATCCTCCTTTTTAGGAGTCAAGATACTAGTATCTGTCGCTATATTAGCCCACATCTCCTTCAAGCCAACTTCAGCAAACAGGAGTTTATGGGTCCACAGAACTGAACAATCCAGTGTCTTATATTCCAGTAACCCTGCAACCCCTAATAATTCCAACAGGAGTCCCAGGATAAGGCTAGGGGGCTTGTTTGGGTCCCACATATGAACCAGCTGCAGTGTGGATGAGAATGGAATACACCACTGTGATAAGCCCACCAATAGCCAGGAGTCAGGGTCAGCACAACCAACCCACAAAGGAAGAGAGAGAAAGACACAATTCCCCGAAGGAAAACATGGGTGCCTCTCTGTTTTGTCAAAATTCTATATATCTCGCAAGTGGTTCCCAGCACTAGGGATTGTTCTCCACGACAGATGCCACAGTGAGTACTGAGGTAGATCACCCACAAGAAGATTAGTGTTCTGGGGAGAAAGGAACTCCTGGGAAGCTGTCTGCCCATCACAGGGCCCTTCACTCCTTTTCACATCTATTCCCAGTGAGGCGCCACTTCTTAAAATTCCTAAGAACATTAGCTCCACAATGAAAAAAAAAAGACTATTTCTAATAAGCATCCGTGACTTTGTCTTGTTATTAAATAGATTTTGGAATCTCTTTCTTTTCATGTAAACAGAGTTTGGGTTTATTAGGTACCACCAGTGAAGGTGGCTTAGTTTGGAGGAAGAGAAGGAAGGAATTGTTTATTTTTTCAAATATTCCAATTTTATAAGAGGGCTATTTGGTCCCTTGGGATACTTTACTTCCTGTTATGAGACCAGTCAAATGGGATGAATGAATCAGACCATTCAGTTGGAGGCCATAAATATTAGCTGAATGGACAAGAAAACAAGTCCGCTGTGTTTCAAGCGGCAGCAGAACATGTTCAGATCAATGCTGGCTCTAGGCTGGTGAAATTGCTGTCATTCATCCTTTGGGGCTTTCCACATTTTACAGAGAACGTCTATGGACTGTGTGTCATGGACACGACTAGCAAACCCTGCTTTCCCTGGTGGCTCAGAGGTTAAAGCATCTGTCTCCAATGTGGGAGACCCGGGTTCAATCCCTGGGTCGGGAAGATCCCCTGGAGAAGGAAATGGCAATCCACTCTAGTATTCTTGCCTGGAGAATCCCATGGATGGAGAAGCCTAGTAGGTTACAGTCCATGGGGTCGCAAAGAGTCGGACACGACTGAGCGACTTCACCTTCACCTTCAGGCATACATTTTGTTCATGTATCCAATTCTAGCCAAGAGGATTAAGATCACCAAGAAAAGTTCCTGATTAATCTACTTCAGCCAGCATATGGGGCTCCCCAAGGACAGTCAAACAAAGAGATGGAATAATTTGGATCCCTGAGCTGTGACGGTTCTGCACCTGAGTCTTTATCTCTGGACTTCCCATTCTGTTATTTATTATATATGTTAGTATGAGCCAGGGGTTTCTTTATTTGTAGCCTATACTAATACGATGTACCATCCCCAGTAAGAAATTCACCTCTATTTAGGCAATGCTCAGTTAAGAAGGCTTTTCCCTTACCTTCCTGGGCACTAGAACCTAGGCTGCAGTTTTCAATTGAAAAAGTAACTGCCAGGAGTGCTTTTGGCTACAAATATGATAGAAGGTTACTTAAACACTTGGATGTTTGTCTCATGGAACAAAATGTTCACTGTGGCTGGGTGCTCAGGAAATTCACATCTTACCTTTTCCTCATCAGCAGTGTGTAGACTTCTGACCTCATGCTTGTTGCCTCCATCCTGCAAGTTGGCTTTTAAACCTCCAGATGTCTATCTCATTCAGAAGGAGGCGGCAGTGGCAGCACCGTTTCCCTGATGCCTTCAATTTATTTCTCATGGTGAGAAATGTATCACAGGGCATCTCTAGATTCATGGGACCCTGACAGAGCAAGTGTGCTTAGCCTAAAATACTGCTACCCTAGCAAAATTAAATTTGCCTTATTAAGAAGAAGAGAATGTTTATTAGGTAGACGGCTTGCAATGACTGCAGCATTGTTCAGATATTTATCTTTAGTTCTTTAAGGAACTAAAGTAGTTCTTTAATTTGAGATTTTTACAAAGACAGCAAGAAGATTAGATGAGATGAACCAAGCTCATCCCATGGCATTAACTACTTACAATTAACTTAAGCATGAATAAAGAGGACCCAGGCTAGAAATAACCACAAAGTCTTGTATATTTCTTATCTAAAGGGAATGATGTGGACCTTAACCAGATGCAGCTAAAAGAAATATTGCACCCAGATCTTCCTTATCATCCTCGTACTGCACCATTCACAGACCTTCTCTGGATCTCACAGTGTTAAATGCTTGTTTCCCTTGAGCAGAGCTGCCAATGATCCATCTATCTATCCATCCATTGTCTCTCTATCCTTCCATCATCCACCCATTTACTTATTCAATATAAGCTTTCTGAAGTACAGAGTCTTGTCAACAATACTTCTAAAACTTTACCTTTGCTAGTGATGAGGTCTGTGTAAATGTTCCTTCAATATGCTCACAAATTCCTTGTTTTGCTGTCTATCAGACCTGTATGGCTTCTTCCTGCCTCTCTGCCTGTCTCTGGAGCAGGCTCCAATCTTCACTAGGGGGTAGGAGCAGTTTTGTTGTCTGCCCTAACTTTTGAGAGGAAGAGAAGAGCTTTCAAGTTGTGGGTTACTTGAAAAATCCCCTTGGAGACCTATCACTGACTCTTAAACTTAGGGAGATGTCCAGGGCAGCAAAATTAAGCAATAACTCTCACCCTTCTCCCCAGTCAGCACTACCACCCCTTAAGCTCAGGGTTTTGCTGTTTAATCCCATGGGGGTTGTGGTGTTCCTATTTTTACCCAGAGAGAAAATAAGAGCAAGAAAAGTTAAGGAACAACTTAATATTCCTCTCTTAGGTAAGACAAAGAAATCTGCTGTCTCATCTCCAAAGATCCCAGTAAATATTATTTTGCCAAGAAATGGAGGGAGACCTGCTTCCATGAGCACATGTGAATACACGTAGGTGATTTTCCCAAACATGTTAGAAGATACCTTGGAAATGCCCCCGAGAGATGGTGAACAGGGGCATCGTCAGGGGAGGGGCAGAGTGGGAATTACCTGGTAGTCCAGTGGTTAAGACTCCATGTTTTCACTGCTGAGGGCTCGGGTTCAATCCCTGGCCGGGAAGCCAAGATCCCACAAGACGGGACGCGCCCAAGAAGAAAAAAAGAATCTTAAAAAGAGGGGCAGAGGGAGCAGTTTTCTCAGAGCTACTGGAACACTGCCTCCTGGGCTCAGAGTCTGTAACATTCCCACCAAATAAAGTAACTGTACTTTCAGATTTTAAAAAGTGGAGGGCAGAGAGGTGGTCTTTGGGTTATTTATTGTCCTGCAGCATGCACCCCAACAACCATTTTTTCATGTTTCATGGGTTGTTTAGATAATGGGTTAGCTGGGGATTGGCTGATGGCAGTTTCTTTACTGATCTCTGTTGGGTTCTTTCTTGCACTTTCTGTTAGTGGGCAACTGGGTTGCCACTGGGCTGGATATGAGTCTCAGATGTTCCTCTGTGTAATCATCCTTCATGTGATGACTGATTCTCCAAGTCCTGCCCATGTGGCCTTGTTTTATGATAAGGGTACTCAGGCTTCCCAGGTGATTTGGTGGTAAAAAATCTGCCTGCCAATGCAGGAGACTTGGGTTCGAACCCTGGGTTGGGAAGATTCCCTGGAGAAGGAAATGGCAACCCCCTCCAGTATTCTTGCCTGGAAAATCCCATGGACAGAGGAGCCTCACAGGCTGCAGGCCAAGGGGTCACAAAGAGTCGGACACAACTTAGTGACTAAACAACAACTCAGACATTATGAGAGCTCAGGGCATGGCAAAAGGTTTAGGCCTTCTTAATGCCTGGGCTCAGATTCCTGCAACATCTTTCCTCCACATTCCATTGGTCAAAGCAATCATGGGCCAAACTAGATTAGGTGGAGGTAAATGTCTAATGTTTAGGAGTTTTAATGCTCAGACTGTCACTAGGAAGAGAAGGCATACTGAATAAAACTGATCAAGCTTACAGCTTGACTTGTAGCCAGTACCAGTGCCTCCTGGCAGATTCATTTAGGAGACAATCCTGACTTAGGGGACCTGGGTTGTGAAATAGGGTTATGTAAGATTTTGGAGTCAGGCTCAGAGTCAGAGAGGCTCTTAATAATACACTCATTTCCACTCTGTGATTCCACATATGTCTTTAATAATCCTTTCCTCGGGATGAAGATTAAGTCCTGCTTTAAAACATCTGAAGAAACTGCAGAGCAGTGGCCTCATTCTGCTATGGCCAAGGCCGCCTTCAAGACCACCTGTAAGAGCACCCTATTTAAGCAAAATGTGTTGATTATTTTTAGCATAACTGAAGCCCCAGGAGACTAATGAGGTGTTAACAGTGTGTGTTAATTATGTGATTTTTGTTGTCTTCATTAAAGTTACAATTCTCAATCCGATTTGCCACCTGAAATCCCAGAGGAGCCACATTGCTCTTCTGACCCTGGCAGCTTTTAGTTTCCTGCACTTTGCACAACCACATAAACATATTTTGTTTTCCCTGCGGAGAATCAGATGAGCATGGCTCCCACACTCAGAAGACCTTGGCTACCCTCTTCTTAATTCTTACACATTTTTAATCTCCGTTATGAGCAGTTGGATCTTACAATAAGGTCAAGGTGCAGAATGCTAGCGACATTAGCTCATTGTTGACTGTTTAGAGCAGATTGTCCTTCAACTCAACAGAAAACTGCCAAAGAAGCTGAAAACCAGGAAGAAGGAGAAGCACAAAAATCAGCTTTCAGTGCTTTTTGCAGTGTTTTAATTAACTGAGGAATTGTGTTGCATGCACACGACTCTGATTATCTTTAAACTTTTGCAGTATATGCTATACCTCTGTCCCGAGTGACAATACATCCCATCCAGAAAAGCATTTTCTCAGGAAGAGATAATCACCTATCCCAGACTCATTTGAAGCAGCAATCAGCATCCCTTTCAGGACTTTGTCTGCATTGCTGATGTTCTAGAGGGACTTTATTTGGCAATGGTGTTAGGGACCTATTGCAAGTCCAGGAGGTAATGGATCCAGGATTTCAGCTGAAAATGTCTTAATGATGGCCTCATCAGGGTGAATGAAGTTGTAATGGAAATAGCAGGTGAATCTGACTGGCAAATAGGACATTATGAGTCTTCTTAGAAATTAGAATTGTCTAAAAATGGAATGGATCATCACATGAGGTAGTGATCTCCCCATAAAAAAATCAGGGATATTGAAGTGAAGGTTCCATGTCAGAGAAAGGTTAGACTTGATACTCTTTGGGGTCTCTTCCAACTTTCACCTAGATTCCATGATTGTTCAACTGGAGCAATAGCTTTGACTTTGGAAATTTGCAAGTTGGGTTCCATGATGAAATATAGACTAGAAAGCCAGGCACTCCTGGATTCCAACCTCTGCCCTCTTACTAGGGCTGTGTTATTATGATCAATTACTCAAACTGTCTGTGCTGTCTAAAATGAGGGTAACCTGCCTCTTGAGAAATCTGTATGCAGGCCAGGAAGCAACAGTTAGAACTGGACATGGAACAACGGACTGGTTCCAAATAGGAAAAGGAGTACGTCAAGGCTGTATATTGTCACCCTGCTTGTTTAACTTATATGCAGAGTACATCATTAGAAACGCTGGACTAGAAGAAACACAAGCTGGAATCAAGATTGGCGGGAGAAATATCAATAACCTCAGATGTGCAGATGACACCACCCTTATGGCAGAAAGTGAAGAGGAACTAAAAAGCCTCTTGGTGAAAGTGAAAGAGGAGAGTTAAAAAGTTGGCTTAAAGCTCAACATCCAGAAAACGAAGATCATGGCATCCGGTCCCATCACTCCATGGGAAATAGATGGAGAAACAGTGGAAACAGTGTCAGACTTTATTTTTTGGGCTCCAAAATCACTGCAGATGGTGACTGCAGCCATGAAATTAAAAGACGCTTACTCCTTGGAAGGAAAGTTATGACCAACCTAGATAGCATATTCAAAAGCAGAGACATTACTTTGCCAACTAAGGTCCATCTAGTCAAGGCTATGGTTTTTCCAGTGGTCATGTATGGATGTGAGGGTTGGACTGTGAAGAAATCTGAGTGCCGAAGAATTGATGCTTTTGAACTCTGGTGTTGGAGAAGACTCTTGAGAGTCCCTTGGACTGCAAGGAGAGCCAACCAGTCCATTCTGAGGGAGATCAGCCCTGAGATTTCTTTGGAAGGAATGATGCTAAAGCTGAAACTCCAGTACTTTGGCCACCTCATGCGAAGAGTTGACTCATTGGAAAAGACTTTGATGCTGGGAGGGATTGGGGGCAGGAGAAGAAGGGGACGACTGAGGATGAGATGGCTGGATGGCATCACTGACTCGATGGACACGAGTCTGAGTGAACTCCGGGAGTTGGTGATGGACAGGGAGGCCTGGCGTGCTGTGATTCATGGGGTCGCAAAGAGTCGGACACGACTGAGCGACTGAACTGAACTGAACTGAACCGAAGGCTGTTTTAAGAGTCAGAAGCAATACATTTAAAATACAAGACCCAAGGTAAGCACTCAGTAAATCATAGTTTTGGTTGCTCTCAGGAGTTTGATTCTTTACTTTGTTCTTCCTCCTCCACTTCAGTGATACAGTCTTGATTTGTAAAAACAGGAGAAATGGAGGTCTCAGAAAGTTATTGGTAAAAGATCAGGCTTGTACAATTGAACAATGAAGGCAGAGCAGATCTTCATGCTACATCAACGTGTAGAGAGAGGTCACATGCCTAACCCAAGGACATATGGCCATTCCCCCAATCTGCCTCACCCACTCTACCACCAGGGCTCCGGGACATTCTGCTATGTCGTCTGTCCACAGGGCAGAGTCAATCCAGATGCCAGTTGCCCTCTGGAAAGATGTTCCCACTGATGGTGAATTTAGCTCAACCAATGGAAGCCTATAGAAAGCTAGCATCTGGAGAACTGAGCTAGAATCTGTATTTGCAGACTTTAAATTAATTGTGGTCTGCCACTAACTCATTGTTTACCTGTTTACCTATGTATCTTGGGCTTTGTAGAGGGAACATATTCATCTGTTTAGATCTTTGTATCCCCTTTTGTCCACATGGTTCAAAATTTTAAAGTAGAAAAATGGTATACATGACACAAATTAATATATCTACAAAACAGAAACAGACTCACAGACATAGAGAAGAGGCTTGTGGTTGCCAAGGGGAAGGCAGGCGTGGGAGGGAAGGACTGGGAGTTTGGGATGAGCAGATGCAACTATCATATATAGGATGGATAAATAACTACATGCTACTGTACAGAACAGGGAACTATATTCAATATACTATAGTAAGCCATAATAGAAAAAAAATGTATGTATAACGGAGTCACTTTGCTATACAGCAGAAATTAACATAATATTAAATCAACTGTAGTTCAGTAAAATTATTTTTAAAAGGCATACAACACAAAAGGCCTCCCTGGTGGCTCAGTGGTAAAGAATCTGCCTGCAATGCTGGAATCCCTGGGTCAATAGGATCGATCCCCTGGAGCAGAAAATGACAACCCACTCCAGTATTCTTGCCTGGGAAATCCCATAGAGGGCCTTAGCAGGCTACAGTCCATGGGGTTGCAAAGAGTTGGACAAAACTTAGCGTCTAAACAACCCACCAGCACATACAACGAAAAGGCACCCTGATGCTTTGCTGCCCAGGTACCCAGTTCTCCTTGCCAGAGACAACTAGTTTATACAATACAGTTTATATGTATAGAATCCCAGAGGCATTTTTTTAACTTGAGGTAAAATTCACATATGGCAATTTTATTTAAAGTGTACAATGCAGTGGCTGCTGCTGCTGCTAAGTCGCCTCAGTCGTGTCTGACTCTGTGCGACCCCAGAGACGGCAGCCCACCAGGCTCTGCTGCCCCTGGGGTTCTCCAGGCAAGAACACTGGAGTGGGTTGCCATTTCCTTCTCCAATGCATGAAAGCAAAAAGTGAAAGGGAATTCGCTCAGTCGTGTCCGACTCTCAGCGACCCCATGGACTGCAGCCCACCAGGCTCCTCCATCCATGGGATTTTCCAGGCAAGAGTACTGGAGTGGGGTGCCATTGCCTTCTCCACAATTCAGTGGCATTTGGTGTATTTACAATGTTGTGCAGTCATCACGTCTGTCAAACTTTTTTGGCTCTTGTCGGATTCCACTGCGCTGGATGAGACCTGAGCCCTAGCTCGAGCTAGCAATAAAACCCCTTTATGCTTTTGCATTGCTGTGGACGTCTTATTCTCTCAGTTTTGGGGACTTGGACTCTGGGCATAACATGTGGGGGCTCGTCCGGGATCCCTTTAACTGGGAAGAATAACACTCTTCCGGTAGAAGGGGTTTCCTCACTTGGAGGAAAAATATCTGAACACCGGTGTGTAAGACCGAGGCCCAGCGAGCGCGCTGGAAGGCAGCTGGCTCTGGTCGACGGCACTGGACCCTGGGTGCACTGTAACCATGTGCGCCATGCCACTCCGGAGGAACAGGAAAAGGCCCAGAGAGAATGGAAAGTGACACCACATCCCTCCAATCCTTTAAGAATGAAGCTCATCCGTCAGCAGGTTCCGAATGAATCACTTTGACTCTCCTGTTGGTGGCCGTCTCCCTTGATGCTGGAACAACCAGCGCTAACCCGCACCAGCCCACCAAGATCACCTGGAAACTCCAAAACGGGTTGACGCGAGAGATGCTCAACTTGACTTCAGGAAATCATCCCCCAAACACTTGGTGGCCAGATCTGTACTTTGACCTAAAAGAAGTGGTGGACGTACCCTGAGCAAGGGGCCTCCTCTGGCATTATGGGTTCTGGGCATGTCCTGGCCATCAAAGGAGTAACTGGAGGACTTGTGGGGGTTTACAACATTACTTCTGTTGGTCCTGGAGTTGTGTTACTTCCAATGATGGGAATTGGCGCTGGGAGGTAGGAAACTGAGACCTGCTTAATTTCTCGTTTTCACAACCCTGGGGACCTAATTGGGATCGTATGAACATTAGTAACCATGCACAAGTTAGAATAAGGTTCAATCAAGAGGCAGCTAAACAAGAGAGGTCTTGGGTTTCCGGTCTGTCCTGGGGAATACAAACAATATGGACCAGTGGTCTGGTCCATATTTCGGAGGAATCATAATTGTTAGACAAGTCATAGAGCCGACACAGTTGTATAATATAGGTCCTAACCCAGTTGAAAAGCTTGATTCACCCAAAGTAGCCAAGACATACCCGACACAGAGTCTGCTACGTTGGGTCCTACCTCCTCCGTTTCCCTCGGAACCTCGATCCCCATTCCCAACTTTGAGAAGACAAACCCGTTATGGAAGTTGGTTGAGGCAGCTTTTACAATCCTAAATCAATCCAACCCAAATGCAACTAAATCCTGTTGACTCTGTTATACCCTATACCCTCCCTACTATGAAGCGATAGGCTTAAATGTTTCTTACAACCTGTCCACCAGCGCAGATCCACCTCAATGTCACTGGGGAGAACGTAGGGTCAGTCTCACAATGAGAGAAGTTTGAGGAAGAGGACTTTGCCTAGGTACAGTTCCACTTGAAAAGGCCCCCTTGTGCGCCCAAACGGCCAACCCTACAGGACTAAATGGAACAGAATGGATTGTACCTGAGGCAGGAGGACGGTGGGTCTGTTCACATACCGGGCTGATTCCATGTTTACATACATCAGTTTTTGATCAGAGTAGAGAGTTTGTGTATTGGCAGCTATAATGCCCCAAATCTTATATCACCCTGAAGAAGTTATGTACAGCTATTGGGCTGGAGAGATAACAAATCAATTGGGAGGGAACAGAATTAAGAGAGAGCCCATCACGGCCATTACATTAGTAACCATGTTCAGTCTTGGGATTGGCGGAGCAGGAACTAGGATAGCGGCCCTGTCTCTCCAAGGCCAAGGGTTCACTTCCTTGCAGGCAGCTATAGATGAAGATATCACCCGCATGGAGGAATCAATTAGTCACCTAGAAAAGTCACTAACTTCCCTGTCCGAGGTGGTCCTGCAAAACCGAAGAAGGTTAGATCTGATTTTCCTGCAACAGGGGGGACTCTGCGCGGCTCTGGGAGAAGAATGTTGTTTTTACGCAGACCACACCAGGGTAGTAAGAGAATCTATGGTCAAAGTGAGGGAAGGGCTGGCCCAACAGAAAAGAGAGCGAGAGGCCCAACAAAGATGGTTTGAGTCCTGGTTCCAACAGTCTCCATGGTTAACAACGCTGATTTCCACCCTGGTGGGGCCACTTATAGTGCTATTATTAATACTCACTTTTGGCCCATGTTTCCTAAACAAGCTTGTAACCTTTGTAAAACAGCACATCAATACAGTCCAACTACTCGTACCCAGGCAACAATATCAGGCCTTGCCCCAAAATAAAGAGGAAGATTCCTCTGTATGGTCAAAAGACAGGGGGTAATGTTAGGACCCAACCTGAGCCATGACAGGCTCAGTAAGCTACACTAGGCCTGAAAGTTTCCCATAGACCTGAGTCATGATTCCAGGAACTCGGACCCCTGAGCCATGATTCCGGGAACTCAGACCCCTGAGCCAATCAGGAGAGGCTCCATTCGCGCCAAGCTTGAGCCAATCTGGATAGAGATGCGGGATTTAAAATTTGTGCGCACATACAGCCTAACCAATCATCACACGCCAGCTACACTATTGCTGAGACAAAGAACCGCCTGTATAAAAGCAGTTGTTACTCAGAACTCGGGGCTCTTGTCGGATTCCACTGCACTGGATGAGACCTCAGCCCTAGCTCGAGCTAGCAATAAAACCCCTTTATGCTTTTGCAAAAAAAAATTTTTTTTTAAATAAATAAATAAAACTTTTTCAGCACCCCCAGAAAAAGCAAAAGATAAAATTAACTGTTATGTTCAGTTCAGTTCAGTCGCTCAGTCATGTTCAACTCTTTGCGACCCCATGAATCGCAGCACGCCAGGCCTCCCTGTCCATCACCAACTCGTGGAATTCACTCAAACTCACGTCCATTGAGTCGGTGATGCCATCCAGCCATCTCATCCTCTGTCGTCCCCTTCTCTTCCTGCCCCCAATCCCTCCCAGCATCAGGGTCTTTTCAAATGAGTCAGCTTTTCGCATCAGGTGGCCAAAGTACTGGAGTTTCAGCTGAAGCTGAAACTCAGTCTCAGCATCAGTCCTTTCAATGAACACCCAGGACTGATCTCCTTTAGGATGGCCTGGTTGGATCTCCTTGCAGTTATGTTGTCACTGCCCATTTCTCCCCCACTAGCTTCCCACCTTGGTAACCACTAATCTGCTTTCCATCTTCACGAATTTACCTATTCTGGATACTTCCTATAAAAGGAATCATACAATACATGACCTTTTCTGTCTAGCTTCTTTCACTTATAATGTTTTCAGGGTTCATCCAAGTTGTAGAGTGTATCGCTACTTTGTTCTTTTTTATGGCTGAATAACATTCTGTTGTATGTATATGCCACAATTTGTTTATTCATTTATCTGCTGATGAATAACCTTTGAGTTGTTTTCACCTACTGATTGTTATGAATAATGCTGCTATAGTCTTTTATGTACAAGTTTCCATATGGATTTCTTTTGCATATATACCTAGGAGTAAGATTGCTGGGTCATACAGCAATAGAATAGAATTTAAATATTGAGAAATAGGAAGTTTTTAAACATGCAGTTTCCTCTATTTTCACACAGTTGCTAGCACACTACACGTATCGTGTTGCATTTTGCTTTACTCACTTGACAATGGGCTCTATAGATCTTTTCCGTGGTATGCTGATAAATAGTTAACAGCCAGCTTTTGTGAGGTAGGGAGTGCCTTGATTGGTAGCATTTACAGATGTCCATGGTGTAACTGCTACCATGGTTAATTTCAAGCTGTGTGAGGTCACTGAGGACAGAGTTAGGAAGAGAAGCTAATTATCTGCGCTCGTGAATTGGTCCAAGCCGCCTCCATCACACAGCTAGATCTTTCCACGTCAGAGCATGAAGAGCTGCCTCATTCCCTTTCATGGCAGTGTAGCAGGTCATTTTAGGATGTACTATAATTTTTTAACCAGTCCCTTGTGGTAGACACTCAGGTTGTTTCCGGTCTTTTACTTCCACAATCCAGACTTTAATGGATAACCTTGTGTGCGTGTCATTTTGCTCACGTGCAAATATAGCAGAGGACATGGTTCCACGACTTCATAAGAGGCACTATGGGAAGAAATTCTCAAAAGACAATTTATTCCTTCACTGGACAGTTTTGACTCTTAGGAAAAATTCTATGCAAAGAAATTGTCTGTTTTTCCCCAGTTTCCTCATGAGTAAAATAGAGGCAAATTAACTAGCCACTTGCCAGTGTCAAAGAATTAATGTAAAACTTTAAAATGAAAAACAAGTTTTTCTTCTGAAAGATCAAAATTTGTGTTAACACAAAGTGACATGGTTTACACTTGGTGACCTCAAGCACTGTCACAAGTAGGTGGGTGAGAAAAAAGTCCATTCCTGGGACATTGTGACCCTGTTCTGGAATCCATAAGGGTGAGACTCCCAGCAGAGGGATGCAATGAAATGATTAGAAATAGGACAGTTGCAGAGTTTCAGTGCAGTTCTTCTTTAGATTATTTAACCAAGGAGCTGGAAGACAGTGTTTCTCAGCTATCTTGTTGCACTTCAGCCTCATCTGGGAAGCTTTTAAAATCCTGATGTCCAAGCCACAGCCTGGATGGATTAAATCATGCTCTGCAGTTAGAAACACAGGCATCTGTATTTTTTTTAAGCTCCCCTTGGTGAGTCCACTGTTTAGCCAAGATTGAGAAGAGAATATGAGCAGGGAATCATATTAGAGAAATAGGGAAACACATTGGTATTAGTCCAGGGGAAAGCCAATGGGATGTATATGTACAAAGAAAGAGATTTATTCTAAGAAATTGGCTCATGGGGTTATGGAGATAGAAAATCCAAAATCTGCAGAATGGGTCTGCAGGCTGGAGACCAGAGAAGAGAATGCTTCAGTTCAGGTCTAAATGCCACTTGTTGCTGAATTCTCTCTTGTTTGGGGAGGTGCATCTTCTGTTCTATTCATACCTTCAACTGATTGGATGAGGCCCACTCACAATATAAAGTGCTATCTGCTCTGTTCAAAGTCCACTGACTTAAATGTTAATCTCATCCAAAAGCCATTCAGAAGAATGTTTGAGCACATATCTGGGCACCATGGCCCAGCTAAATTGATACACAAAATTAACTATTACAATTTAACAGTTGTTTGGAAATATTCAAAACTTTCATCTTTAGGGTATAGGGACAGGAATTCAGGGTTATTTAAAGGTATATTTCCCTGACTTGGTTACAAAGAGATGCCCTCTTGAATTCCTTAGCTTCATCCCTAGAGGAACCATTTACCTGTTACTTGTAAGCCCTATTCCCAGAACCCACAGATTTTATTAAAATTAAGAATTAGGAGAAGATAAGGTATTTTGTTCCATCATCTTGGAATTGGATGTTTTTATTAAAAGATTATCAACTTTTTTGCCGGCAGGAGTGAGTGTTGTAAATTGTGCACAGAGATTTACTAGAAGGAATGTAAAAAGGTTGATCTTAGGTCAGGAACATATTCTTTTAAGAAAATCTGATTCCTTCTGCTCTCTTGAAAGAACTCCAGCAGCAAAACCCAGAATTAAAAAGATTAGTGTTGAGAGTTCTGTTGGTCTCAGCAGGAAGGACTATGGGGTTTATTGGGAAAATCTAATTTTCCCTTCTCTCCTTGATAAAAGGGCTTCCGAGTCTTTCCATGTCACCAGCAATAGGGTTTGCTTCCTTCCGGAGTAACTCCCCATGACTGGGAGTTTAAAATCCAGATTTTCTAAGCAGCTGATCATCAGGTTGCCTGAATATCCCAAGGTGTTTGATTTCAAGTAGCCTTTGAATTGGGTTAGGAATCAAGGCTCTGCAGTGATCTTAGCCGTGTGCTTCCATCTGCCTTTGCACCTCACACTCTTGTTCACACTCCCATTTCAGAATCAGATATTCAGTGCAGTGAGGAGATCCAGGCCACGAGGAAAATGCCGGGTATCTGAGGACCACACTGAGCCTCTCTCTGTGGCTATATGCGATGCTCTGATTCCCAGAGGTCGTGGGTTCTACCCCAAGCCGTGTTCAACCTGTGGAGCTAGCTGCCTGATAAAGCTGGGACTGCTGTGAGTCACCAGGAAACTGAGTCAGCCTCATTGATTTGGAGTAGGAGGGTGTGGGCTGAGCTTGTGGGGACATTGAATGAGGATTTGTGGTCATGGAAATAGTTCCATTTTGCCAGCTACGAATCAGCCAGCATTCATTCGGTCCAGAAGCAGAAGAGCTGAAGTTAAAAATAAGTCAACCTTTTCATTTTAGGCAAGGCTGAGCACACCCTGAAATGGGAATTGGGTATCATGTGGACCTGCCTCGCTCTGGAGACTCAGGAGGCAGGGGTAGGGAATGGAGGGGAAGGAGCACTAACCCAAGATCTCACCTTCCTCTATAGCTTCCCTGACTATACTATGTGGATAGTGGTGGATAGGGAAAGTATGTGGATCTATCTGTCTGGCAGGGAAGATGGCCTGAATCGAAGCAGAGTTGACCTCCTATCCTTTTCTCAGCTAAAGCTTGGGGGATCCAGAGCCTCAGTCTTCTCTCTGTACCTGGTCAGGAGATGGCATCACAGTAAGAGCACCTGTGCTGTGTGTAAGTTAGGTGTACATAGGTTCTCAGCTACTCCCGTTGTTGAAACACTGGAATATTTTATGCTCCTTGGTAAAGGTATATTGACCCTAGCCCTCTGTCTCACTGCTACCAGCTACCCAGCACCTCCTCTGGAATTTCATGAATTGCCCCAGCACCCAGTAACTAAAGGGTTGATGTATTTTCCCAGTGGCTCAGCAATAAAATAATTTGCCTGCAATTCAGGGGATGTGCAGGAGACCTGGATTCAATCCCTGGATCAGGAAGATCCTCTGGATAAAAGAAATGACAACCCACTCCAGTATTCTGGAAAATACTGGAATGCCTGGGAAATCCCACGGACAGAGGAGCCTGGTATGCTACAGTCCATGGGGTCGCAAAGAATCTGACACAACTTAGTGAATAAACAACAACCACGGCAAAGGGTTTATTCCTTGTGCAGCGGGACATCCAGAAAATCGAATTCACTCTGTTCTCTTAAACAAACAAATGAAACCTCCAGTATCAAAATCCAGAATTCAAAAAGATTAGTGGTGAGGTTTCTTTTGGTCTCAACAGAAAGGAATCCATGGTTTGCGGGGGAGGGGGTGGGGGGGGGCAGGTGGGGAATCATGGACAACCCAATTATCCTTTCTCTTCTTTATAAAAGGATTTTGGAATTTTTCCATGTCATTAGCTGTGGGATTTTCTTTCTTCCATAAATTACTGGAAGCTTCAGTGCCAGCTACATCCTTTGGGATTAGTCCTAATTAATACAGTAGAGGTTAAATATAGTGACCATCAACACTGGGTACAGATGTAGGTGTGGTCCACCTGAAGAAGGTGTTGGGCTGGTAACCCAAGGGACTGTATACACAGCCTTGCTTACTTAGCAGAAAATACTCCTCTGTTTCATCACAGCGTTGTCCTGCTAGTCCAGCCATCTGGGTATCATCTCCCATGTTCTGGGACACAGACTCTCGAGTCCAGCCACTCAGGCATCTTCATCACGCCTCTGTATGGAGCCTCTGCTCCCAGTGGCCCTCTGTTGGTGACTCACTATGGCCAGTCTGAAGTGAGGGCTCCCTTTCTCGTGTCCACTGAATCCCAAATGTGGGCAGGTCCTTCCACGTGGTCCCCACGGAGGATCAGAGACCAGGATGTCACTTTTTTAACAGGCGTGAGAGTGATGCAGGGAAGTAAATCACAGATCAAAACTCATAGTTCTGATGGGTCTGGACCTATCCTGGCATCCTAAACAGGTCCGTTTCCCTGACATGCACCCTCCTGACTGCTCTGGGGCTAGGACGAGCTTCCCCCACCTGCCATCAGAAAGGCCAAGATGTCCCCACATTTTAGAGTTCAGGCCAGGTGACTCGGCATATCTCAACAACAGGGAGGAAAGGGGTTTCTCACCTAGCTCTAGGGCCCCCAGTAAGACTCCGACAACTTGGTCAAGGTGAATCGGCACTGGGTTCAACCAGGTCTCTCGCCAAGGGTCCAAGCATCCTGCAAAGGATGGAAGCAACCAGGTACAGACCCCACTTACCGTCAGGATGTTTGTTATATTGTCATCCCCATTTTATAGAAGAGAAACTGAGTCCTGGAAAGGCTTAGTAACTCAGCTAAGCTCACACAGCCTGCAAAGCTTCTAAGACCATGTGCCTGAATGAACACTCTAAAACTTGAACTTTTAACCATTACACAAGCCATTTTCTTATGTGGATCTGGAGAGCTGTTAAACATCTTCAGTGATGAGTCTGTTGCAAATGTGCAAAAGGCATATAGAGCTCATGAGTTAAGAAGGAAGTTGAGCTTGAAGGCTTCTGGTGGGTTTCATAGGGAACAGAAACCAACAATGGGGAGCTTAGAGCCTCTTCCTCATCAGTGGAACTCTGGGAATTTTCCAGTTCATTCCTTGACCATCATATCAGTAGTGTCAGGAGAGGCAGCTTGTGCCACAGCAGGATTGAGTTCTTCAGCTGCCATGTTCCCTTGCACATTATTCTATGCAGCTGCTTAAGATTAGCAAACACACATATGATGATCACAAACAGGGTCGTCAAACATAAGGCCTTGATCTGCCACATTCTCCAGTTTCTTGTGTATCAGTCTTCTTCCGACTGTGATAAAGTTCCATTTGGGATGAGTATGGTTTTTCTGCTGATTTTTTCAAATCAGATTCCTCATTGCTGTGTCTTTCTGCCTTGTATCCTTCAAATGCCTCCATCACTTGGGTCGTCAGTAAATTCAGTTCTCTGATGTAATAAAGGTTAGAAAGCACAAACATGGAATCACTTAGATCTGTGTTATCTATGTAGTTTCCCTTCCTTCCATCTTTCCTTCCAAATATAAAATAAATGAAGAAAAATATTCCATAACAACAAAATAGTTTTAATAATTTTTTCATTCTTTTCAGCGTTTTCCATATGCCCCTTGTGTATTGCTCCACTGACTGTATACATGCAATTCTGTAGAATCTGATATATTGTCTGGAGATTTTTTAAACATATCTGTAAATTATTTGCCACTCTTCTCTTTAAGAGGTGGTTTCTGTCTCTCCTCTCCTGTAATCTGGGATGACTTAGTGACCTCCTTGTAGCCAATAGAATGCAGCAGAAGTGATGCTGTGTAACTTTCAGAACTGGGTCAGACAAGGCCACAAAGCTTTTGTCTGGTTCTTTTGGGATGTTAGCTCTAGGGGAAACTGGCAGCATGTAAGAAGGCCAAGTATCCTGAGACTGCCATGCTAGGAATCCCACACATAGACACTCTGACCGACAGCCCAGCTGAGCTTGCAGCTGACAGCCAGCATCAACTGCTCACTATATGAGCGAGCGATCTTGGACATCTAGCCCAGGCTGACATGTTACTGCAACTGCATGAGTAACCTCAAGTGAGAACTGCTCAGCAGAGCATTTTTCAAGTTCCTAATGCCCAGATTCATGAGTAAAATAAAACCGTTCGTTTAAGCCACTAAGTGTTGAGCCAGTTTTCTATACAACACTAGTAACAAAACTGAATTTTGGTACCTGGAAATGAGCAGCTGCTATAATAAAAACCTAAAACGTGACATTGACACTGGGCAAGGTATAAGGGCTGGAAGGGCCATGATAAGTATGGCAGTGAGAGCTTGAACGAATGTAAGGAAAATGTTACAAGGAACTAAAGGAAAGGAGACTGTTGTTATTTAGTGGTAGAAAGTTTAGCAAAACCATCACCTGCAGTGATGTGGATAGTAGAAAATGCACTCAACAAACTTTATGCTTCGGGTAAGAAAACTTCCAGGCAGAGTGTTTAAGATGCCACCTGGCTTCTTTGGAGCTGCCTTTAATAAAATGAGAGTAGAATGATACAAACAGATTAACTGAAAAACCACCTATACAGTTTTCAAGTAGAATTTGGAGGAAATACGAATGGCAAAAGAGAATATTTTTATCCAGCAGAGGATTGACAGTAAAAACAAGCCCAGGAGAAAGATTTTCAGGAAAATGTAGTCACAGGGTAAAAATGAATCCAGAAAGGGTGAGTTTAAAACACTCTTTTAAAGATTTCAGAAAGATTTAAGGTGGTATCTCAAAAATATCATCAACCAGATTAAAAAAAAATTGTCTAAGGACCTTAAGGCCACTCTTTGTAAACCGTACCTCTTAAATGATAGACTCTCAAGGATGTTGCCATTAGCAGATTTATAGAGAGTCAAAAGGAGAGAAGGGTCTACCTCAAAGACCTTTTGTGAATTTATCTAATGAAGGAAACAATAATATTTCATAAAGACCCACAAAATTTTCAAGAGAATTTTACTTGCAGAAGCAATACCACCTTGAACTGAAAAAAAACAGCATCAACATGAAATGGGAAAAAAAAAAAAAAAAAAGGCCTTTGGAACTCCAGCCCTTCTGTGAGAAAGAAGCAGAATGAGAAAGCTACCCAGCTGCAAATAGACTGTTTATTATAGAAAAGGAAGGACTACGCAAAGCCACCTATAGAGTCAATGCAATCCATATCAAAATTCCAATGGCATTTTTCAAATAAAAGAAAAAATAATCTGAAAATTTGTAAGGAATCACAAAAGACTCCAAATAGCCAAAGCAATCTTGAGATAGAAAAACAGCTGGCAGTCTCACACTTTCTATTTCAAACTATACTAAAAAAATATAATAATCAAAACAGTATGGTACTGACATAAAGGCAGACACATAGACCAATGGAACAAAATTGAGAGCCCAGAAATAACTCCTTGCATATGTGGTCAACTAACACTTGACTGGAAGTCAACAATACTCAATAGGGAAAGGATAGTCTTTTAAATAAATAATGGTGTGAAAACTGGATAACTACATGTGGGAAGTAAATGAAATTGGACCCCTATCTTATAGCATTCACACAAAATTAAAATGGATTAAAAATTTAAACATAAGACCTGAAACCATATAACTTCTAGGAAAAAAGCTAACTAGAAGAAAACAGAGGAAAAAGCTCTTTGACATCAGTCTTGACAATAGTTTTTTGGACATGACACAAAAAGCACAAACAACAAAACTAAAATATAATAAAAACTAGAAGACTCCTGAGAGTCCCTTGGACTGCAAGGAGATCCAACCAGTCCATTCTGAAGGAGATCAACACTGGGATTTCTTTGGAAGGAATGATGCTAAAGCTGAAACTCCAGTACTTTGGCCACCTCATGCGAAGAGTTGACTCATTGGAAAAGACTCGGATGCTGAGAGGGATTGGGGGCAGGAGGAGAAGGGGACGACCGAGGATGAGATGGCTGGATGGCATCACTGACTCGATGGATGTGAGTCTGAGTGAACTCCGAGAGATGGTGATGAACTCCGAGAGATGGTGATGAACAGGGAGGCCTGGCATGCTGCGATTCATGGGGTTGCAAAGAGTCAGACACGACTGAGCAACTGAACTGAACTGAACTGAAAATATCAACAAGTGGGATTACATCAAACTAAAAAATTAAGGGAGAACCCTGTGCACTGTTGGTGGGAATGTAAATTGGTTCAGCACTATGGAAAACAGTATAGAGTTTCTCAAAAACTTAAAAATAGAACTACCATATAATCCAGCAATTCTACTACTACTACTAAGTCACTTCAGTCGTGTCCGACTCTGTGTGACCCCATAGACGGCAGCCCACCAGGCTCCCCCGTCCCTGGGATTCTCCAGGCAAGAACACTGGAGTGGGTTGCCATTTCCTTCTCCACCAGCAATTCTACTTCTGAGTATATATCCAAAGGGATTGAAAATAAGATATCAAATAAATAACTGCATTTCTGTGTTTATTGCAGCGTTTTATTCACAACAACCAAGATACGGAAGCAGCCTAAGTGTTCATCCACAGATGAATGAAAGAAGAATGGATATATCAAGTGGCATATATCTATATATACACACAATGGAATATTCTTCAACCATAAAAAAGGAAATCCTGCTATTTCTGACAAGTCAGACAGATAAATGCAAATATTATATGATCTCACTTATATGTGGAATCTAGAAAACCAAACTCCTAGGAACAGAGAGTAGAGTGGTGTGGGAGAAATTGGGAAGATGTTGGTCAAAAGGTACAAACTTGCAGTTGGGAGATGGGTTCTGGGAATCCAATCACTGCAGTGTGATATAGTTGACAATTGTAAGATACAACTGCATTATACAATTAAAAGTGGCTAAAAGAATAGATCTTAAATGTTCTCACTACAAAAAACAGTAATTATATAACATGGTAGATGTGTTAGTTAAAGCTACAGTGGTAATCATATTGCAGTATATGTATATCAGATCAACACATTGCATACTTTAAACTGACACAATGTTATATGTAATTATATCTCAGTAAAAATTAAAAATTTTTTTAAATTACTACAGCTGCTTCCCAGTTCTTTTTCTCAAATACAAGTAATAAAAATAACCACTTTCCTCATTTTTTTTCATTTGGATTATTTCCTTAGAATAAATTTCCAAAAGGAAAACAAACAAGTGAAAGCATATGAACATTTTCATAATGTCTAATTCACAGTGCCAAATTACTTTCCTAAAAGATAGTACCAATTTTCCACCAAAACCTTATGGGTCATAGCAGTTTAACTGCAACTTCACCAGCTTTGGGCATCATAATTTTAGGTATATTTAAAAGCATCACAAATCCAAAGCTGTTCTTGTGTATCTATTGTAAAATTCCAATACCCTAATCCTAGAAAAGAATCCATACTAGTTGCAGCCACAGATCTCCCTCAGCTCAGTCTAACTCAGTTCTTTATCACCTGGTTGATGTTTTCCTTTTTATCCAAACAAAATTATTCTATTGTATTTTGAGCCTCTTTCTGGAAGGTTGGCCAAGAAGAAGGGTTATTTTCCCTCTGCCTTGATTACATGCCTCTCAAAAATAGCCCTGAACTAGGACTTCCCTGGTGGTCTGGTGGCTAAGACTCCATGCTCCTAACACAGGAGATCCAGGTTGGGTCTTTGGTCAGGGAACTAGATCCCACATGCCACAGCTTAGAGTTCGCAGGCTGCAACTAAAGATCCCATGTCCCACAACTAAGACCTGGGCAGCCAAATAAAATAAATAAAAATAAATATTTAAAAATAGCCCTGAATTATACTGACTTTCTAGGCTTCTCTGGTGGCTTAGCTGGTAAAGAATCCACCTGCAATGAGGGAGACCTGGGTTCAATCCCTGGGTTGGAAAGATCCCCTGGGGAAGGGAACAGCTACCCTCTCCAGTAGTCTTGCTTGGAGAATTCCACGGACTGTATAGTTCATGATGTCACAAAGAGTCGGACGTGACTGAGGGACTTTCACTCTGGTCTACCTGGATCCTGCTATCATTACCATTTACTGAGAGTTTACTGTGAACCATATTCATGTTGAACCGTTATTTCATTCTTTTCCTTGCCAGGTAGACTTTATTCCTCCTTTTCAGATAAGGACTAGAAATCAGAGTCTTTAGGTAACTTGTCCAGATCACAATTTGTAAGTGATAGAGACAGAATTTGAACCTATGCTTTAGGCCACTACGTTTCACTGCCAATCTATTGACTTTTTCCTTCCCACTCACCCAGACTTTCTGGAAAGAAGGACGAAGGCAGTGGAAAATACCCATTTGCTTCTTTCAAAATTGTCTACTTCCTCCAAGTACTGTCCTGATCCCTATTTTTGAACCATCCCAATTCAAAAGTCAGCATCTAGGTTTTAACCATGTCTGTTTCACCGCATGACAATGACATTGAGATTCATCTTGATGTACATTTTGTTTAGAAATGTTGGAGAGAAAGTAAAAGTGAGTGTGTCTATGTCAATATATGAATGTCTTTTCTGAAAAATTTTTTAAAGAGTCAGAAAACTTTATGCTTCTTAAATAAAGTGGGAAGAAAACAAAGTATTTTAAGTTATTCTGCTTGTTTGCAGTCCTTTATATTTCTTCTCCTTCCTTGGGATAAGCTGGGGTATGAAATATTGAAGCCAAAGGACAAGATCACTGAGAGATTGGAGAGTGAGCTGTAAACATGACTTGGCTTGTCTGGAATGCGAGCTCCATGAAGGCGAGGTCTGTGCCTCTTCATTGCTATGTCCCCTTTACCAGCAGCGGAGACTCAGTAGGCACTCATATCCGTGAAATGAATGAATGAGCCACATGGCTTCCTGCTCAATAGTCCTCTAAGTCTTTATAGCTGAGGTAGCTTGTCACATGACTTCAGATTCAGCAACTGCCATGGAACCAGTCCTGGGTGCTTGATACTCAAAGCCTTGTCCCTGGACCAGGGCCTGGAAGCTTGTCCAGAATCCCAAGCCTCCCCTTCCCAAACCGGATGAATCAGAATCTACATTTTAACAAGAACTCCAAGTGATTCATACCCATGCAAAAATGTCTTAATGACTGTCTAGGCCAGTCTCAGAATGTGGTCTCTGAAGCAGCAGCATCAGCCTCAACTAAGAGTCTATTAGAACATCTACTGAATCGGAACCTTTGAAGCAATATATGCTTGTAACCTCCAGGAGGTTCAGATACATTTTAATATTTAGAACAATTGACACAGCTTTATCACTCTGCTCTTAATTTCACTCAAACTTTAGATTTTGGCTGTAGTAACCAGACCATTTTCTTTTTTCGTATAACCAGGTCTTTACTTGAACCACTTGAAAGTGGCAAGGCTACTTTCTTTTAAAGCTTTGTATTTCAGATTTGGATAGCTCTGAAAATTCTCCCTTACCAGTTGTATGTAGATTGTCATTTTCTATTCTGTTTCAAACGCAATGAATAACTTCATTCTTCTGATCCAGTCCTTAAAGGGTCCAGATATAAAATTCTAAATGTGAGTTTCAGAACACGGGAACAGATCATGTCAAGTCTGTCCAGGCCCGTGAAGACAGCAATTTCCTGTACAAAGATGCTCAGAAGAAGTGACATGAGAAAGGTGGTCTGGCGTTTCAGTGATTCATTCACCTGCAGGGCTGCATGTGTCCAGTAGAGGGCCTCTTTCTAGTTCACCTGTAAGTGTTGGATGAGCCAGCAGAGGTCCCGAATCTTACTCCTGTGGTGCATGGATGATTATTTAAATATACCGTAGGATGCATGCATGCTAAGTCGCTGCAGTCGTGTCGGACTCTTTGTGACCCTATGGGCCCTAGCCCAGCCCAGGTCCCTCTGTGCATAGGATTCCCCAGGCAAGAATATTGGAGTGGGTTTCCATGCCCTCCTCCAGAGGATCTTCCTGACCCAGGGATCGAACCGAAGTCTCCTGTGGCTCCTGTTTCTCAGGCAGATTCTTTACCGCTGAGCCACTGGGGAAGCCCATACAGTAGGGTATCACAGTCTTAAGATCAATGCAGTGCATGCAGCTTTAACATTTTCTGTGCTGTGCGCTTCCACCTTGATTACAGGTGATGGATTACTCTCCTTTGCTCCTTCTGACAGTTGTAGAACTGTTTGCTCTTCTTCTAATTCCCACTCTTTCCTCCTGGTTCACTGTTAGTCTCTCACTTGTCAGCTACTTGATCTCTTCTTTAAGGTTTTATTAGTGTATCTTCTTCCATTTCTCTGAGCTCTTACACATGGTTCTGCAAATTCTTTTAAAACTCAAACATTTTTCAGCCGATAAATGCCTAAAGTACACATAGTTTTTTATAAATAGGGTTTGTACAGTGAGCTAAAACAGGAAATATATATGTCTGTATATATGTAAGTCATCTAGCTATCACCTACCTGCCACTTATCAGTGTCGGTACTTATAAACTAACATCTATGGTTTTCACAAAGAAACATGCTTTGACTGAGATTATAAGATGAAAACACATTTCCTAGTGACCCTGGGGGAAATTTAAGTATTTCACTTAAAGGGATATGGAATTAAAATGTGTCTACTTGTAGTTTCTGCCCATTGATCCTAGCTGTCACTGGCAGCAAAGAGAATGAATGTTGTCTTTCCTTCTCCTGTCTGCCCTGGAGATCTTTAAGAATAGTTATCACACCTCCCCTCCTCTATTTCACCCTCTTAATCCCTCCTCCATAAACAAAATGCCCTCCGTTCCTCCCATTGTTTATCATGGGGCAGTTTCAGTTTGCCATCTTGATTGTTCTCCTCTGAACAGATTCTTTTTAGTCTATAGCACATGAAATAGATGATGCCAAAATAAGATATAAGTTGGAGTGCTCAGAGAAGCATGGAATAAAGAAAGAATAAAAAAAGAAATACCATCTCCCTTGTTTAAGATAATATACCTTTATTGCTGCTGCTGCTAAGTCGCTTCAGTCATGTCCAACTCTGTGCGACCCCATAGACGGCAGCCCACCCGGCTCCCCTGTCCCTGGGATTCTCCAGGCAAGAACACTGGAGTGGGTTGCCATTTCCTTCTCCAATGCATGAAAGTGAAAAGTAAAAATGAAGTCGCTCAGTCATATCTGACTCTTAGAGACCCCATGGACTGCATTAATGTTACTTAATATCAGATTGCTTACTTAAGCCCCCACATCCTGCTGCTGGCCCTCATCAAACAAAACCCTAGATTCTCATGCATGATACTGATAAGGAGGCCATTGCTACACAATGTTGCTTTGCGTGATTTTCAGTAGGGCTTCCTCTTACTGTAGTTTATGGGGCTTTCCAGCCTCTAGCCCCTCCAGAAAAGACAGCCAGCAGCCAAGTCTCTCTATGCCACGTTCCTAGGCCCAGTCCCAATTCAGTCTCAGGATGGCTCAGGACAGCCTTTGTAACGATTGCTGGCTGTTTATTCACCAGCAGGCTTGAACACTTGATTTTTAACAAGAGCCACAAAAATGAAGTACTATCTACGAGGAAATCTGGTGACAATGATTTGTTATTATTACTTCTATTCCCAGCCCAGATGGTTCTCCAGATGAAATGGATAAAAAAAAAAAAAAAAAAAAATTGGATCCTCTTTGTGGCTGGTGACAGGTGCAGACTTGGCCCCTCCAGTGGGATCTCATCAGACACACAGCACACCGCGGCTCAGGAGCTTCCCACAGGCACATGTGTGTTGTAGCAATCCCAGAACTGTCAAGTGAATAATTGGCCTCTTATCTGGAGTCTTTAGAAGATTCCCTTCTGCACATCCTTTGAAAAGCTGTATCAGTCAGGTTCTTTGTTTGCAAGCAACAGAAACAGGGTCTGGCTAACTTGAGCAGAAAAGGTATTTTTTGAACGAACATGGGCAGGGGCGGGGGGTGGGGGGGGGTCTTTCCACAATTGATAAAAGGCCAGACAACCAGGCTTTGTATATAATGAGAACCAGGGGAATCCCAGAAATGTAAGTAGCAAGAGATAACTGACAATCTTATCAGGGTGTGGCTAAAATAAATGAACTGCAACGTCTTATTTTCTGACTTTGTATCACACACATCAAGATTTAAAATTTGAGTCCAGGGACTTCCCTTAAGAATCCACCTTGCAATGCAGGGGACCCAAGTTCAGTCTCTGGCCAGGGAGCAAAGATCTCACATGCCTGTGAGCTACAAAGTCCACGTGCTGCAGCTTCTGAGCCAGCACATCGCAACCAGAGTCTGTGCACCGCAACGAATGACCCCACATGACACAAAGAAGGTCCCTCATGCCTCAACTAAGACCCAACACAGCCAAATGAACAAATAAATGATGTTTTACAATAGATACATAAAATTTGAGCCCAGAGAGTTTGATGTCTCACTTATGTCTTAGGTGTATCTCCTGGCTAGAAAAGGGTGCGGCCTCTGGTTAGCAGTCTCAGCAAAGTAACACACAATAGAGACATAAGGACATAAAATTATATTGAAAAGGTGGGATTTCCAGAATGGCAGAGAGAGGAGCTCAACAAATTCTTTCTGTCCCAAACAACTGTAAAACCAGACAGAAATGTCAAAAACAACTTTGAGACCCTGAACACTGTCCAAAGACATGCCACAAAACTGAGATGTGTTTATTCAAGTAAGCCTACTGAAACCTAGCTAAGGACAGTTGGACTCTATGATATTTCAGCCCATAGATACTCCCATCATCTCTTCAGTTGCATCAATATCATAGGTCTACCAGGGCAGGACAAGCTCTGAAAACCAACAACATCTTTTTTCAGAGAAAGCTGACACGATTTGGAGTGGAGCATGGAAAAAAATCCCATGCGTTCAGACATCATGATTAACAGTACTGATTGCATTAGCAAACAAATGGGAAAGGTTAATGTGACAGCTAGTCTTTAGGCTGTGATATTGTTTGGGACATTGGTAGAAGAAGACTTAGAAGCATAGCCAGAAATTTGACAATGATATTAAAGGAACTGGATAGGCATAGTTGGCCTCAATAAGCTTCAGCCTATCCCCAGAGATCTCAAAAGCTGTAACCATGCTCTAGGCTAAGTGCATATCCAAGAGAGGCTGGAGAAGATTTTAGCTATGTACATATGCCTGAATAATGTGAGATTTTGTGTACAAACAGAGAAGACACAAACAGACATAAAGTATAAGCAAGGGCAGATGTATTACCTGCTTGAATTTAAATGTGTTTTCAAATCCATAGAGAGCTCCAACAGCCAGGGGTAGAAACTTTACTGACTGAAGGTGCTCGAATACAACCTCTGACCAATTAGTAAGCTATGCTGAACTAAGGGTTAATTGCAGGAAGTCAGACTTAGAAAGGAAAGCAAGAACAAAAAAGAAAATTAGCAAAGACATGCAAAGACTGAAGCTGAGAGACTCTACAGAATAAGTCAAAGCAAGTCAATAAACAAACAAAAAACAATGCTAACCACAACTCCCAGAGAGGGAGTCAGAATCCAGAGTTGCTACAATATATTATCTAAAATTTCTAGTTTCTAAAAAAAGATTATAAGACATTTGAAGAAACGGGAAAGTAGGAAATGCTTAGGGAATAAGCAGTCAATAGAAGCTGTCTCTGAGAGATCTTGTAAGATGCTGGCTGGACTTAGAAGAAAAAACTTTAAAGCAGGTAGCAAAAATATGTTCAAAATTAAAAGAAATTACAGTTAAAAATTAAGGGAAAATATGGTGGCTGACTCATCAAATAGAGAATATTAACAGATATAAATCATGTTTTGAAAAGCAGTGGTCACAGGACTGGAAAAGATCAGTTTTCATTCCAATTCCAAAGAAAGGCAATGCCAAAGAATGCTCAAACTACCACACAATTGCACTCATCTCACACGCTAGTAAAGTAATGCTCAAAATTCTCCAAGCCAGGCTTTAGCAATATGTGAACCATGAACTTCCAGATGTTCAAGCTGGTTTTAGAAAAGGCAGAGGAACCAGAGATCAAATTGCCAACATCCACTGGATCATTGAAAAGGCAAGAGAGTTCCAGAAAAACATCTATTTCTGCTTTATTGACTATGCCAAAGCCTTTGACTGTGTGGATCAAAATAAACTGTGGAAAATTCTGAAAGAGATGAGAATACCACACCACCTGACTTGCCTTTTGAGAAACCTATATGCAGGTCAGGAAGCAACAGTTAGAACTGGACGTGGAACAACAGACTGGTTCCAGATTGGGAAAGGAGCACATCAAGGCTGTATATTGTCACTCTGCTTATTTAACTTATATGCAGAGTACATCATGAGAAACGCTGGGCTGGATGAAGCACAAGCTGGAATCAAGATTGCCGGGAAAAATGTCAATAACCTCAGATATGCAGATGACACCACCCTTATGGCAGAAAGTGAAGAAGAACTAAAGAGCCTCTTGATGAAAGTAAAAGAGGAGAGTGAAAAAGTTGGCTTAAAGCTCAACATTCAGAAAACGAAGCTCATGGCATCTGGTCCCATCACTTCATGGCAAATAGATGGGGAAACAGTGGAAACAGTGGCTGACTTGATACACTGTTTCCACTGTTTCCCCATCTATTTGCCATGAAGTGATGGGACCAGATGCCATGATCTTCGTTTTCTGAATGTTGAGCTTTAAGCCAACTTTTTTACTCTCCTCTTTCACTTTCATCAAGAGGCTCTTTAGTTCTTCTTCACTTTCTGCCATAAGGGTGGTGTCATCTGCATATCTGAAGTTATTGATATTTCTTCTGGCAATCTTGATTCCAGCTTGTGCTACTTCCGGCCCAGCGTTTCTCATGATGTATTCTGCATATAAGTTAAATAAGCAGGGTGACAATATATAGCCTTGACATGCTCCTTTCCCAATTTGGAACCAGTTGTTGTTCCATGTCCAGTTCTAACTGTTGCTTCCTGACCTGCATACAGGTTCCTCAAGAGGCAGGTCAAGTGTGCTGGTATTCCCATCTCTTTCAGAACTTTCCACAGTTTATTGTGATCCACACAGTCAAAGGCTTTGGCATAGTCAATGAAGCAGAAATAGGTTTTTCTGGAACTCTCTTGCTTTTTCCATGATTCAGCGGATGTTGGCAATTTGATCTCTGGTTCCTCTGCCTTTTCTATAACCAGCTTGAACATCTGGAAGTTCACAGTTCACATATTGCTAAAGCCTGGCTTGGAGAATTTTAATTCTATTAAGTATGTAAATAATACATAAAACAGTCCTTCAGAAACTCTTCCAGAAAATTCAGGGAGGGGAAAAACTTCCCAAATTATTCTATGATGCCACTATTACTCAGATGTCAACATCGGGTAATGGTCAGATGCCAAGATCAGACAAAGATATCACAAGAAAATAAAACTGTAGACTAGTATCCTGAGAAACGTGTGTGTATGCTCAGTTGCTCAGTCGTGTCCACCTCTTTTTGACCCCATGGACTGTAGCCCGGCAGCCTCCTCTGTCCATGGGATTTCTCAGACAAGAATACTGGAGCAGGTTGCCATTTGCTACTCCAGGGATCTTCCTCAACAGGAAATCATGCCCGCATCTCTTATGTCTCCTACCTTGTCAGGCAGATTCTTTACCACTGTGTAACCTGGGCAAGAATGCAGACACAAAAATCCTCGACAAAATACTAGCCAAATAAATCTAGAAACATATAAAAAGCATTACACACCTTGACCATGTAGGATTTATCTCAGTAATACAAGATTGGTTTAACATCTGAACATTAACTAATGTAAAGCACCCTATTAAGAGAATAAAGCCACACGATTATCTCAATAGATACAGGAAAAGCATTTAACTGAACCCAGCACTCATTCAAGTAAAAATTTTCTACAAAATGGAAGAAAAGTTCTTCAACCTGAAAAAGTGCATCTATGAAAACCTTAAAGCTAAATATCATACTTAATGGTGAAAGACTTAATGCCTTCCCCTCAAGATCAGCAACAAAGCAAGAATATCCTCTCTCATCACTTTGAAATACCATTTTGTTAGAGGTTTTAACAAAGGAGAAAAGGAAAAATATAAGCATCTGAACGCAGAGTTCCAAAGAATAGCAAGAAGAAATAAGAAAGCCTTCTTCAGCGATCAATGAAAAGAAATAGAGGAAAAGAACAGAATGGGAAAGACTAGAGATCTCTTCATGAAAATTCGAGATACCAAGGGAACATTTCATGCAAAGATGGGCTTGATAAAAGACAGAAATGGTATGGACCTAACAGAAGCAGAAGATATTAAGAAGAGGTGGCAAGAATACACAGAAGAAGAACTGTACAAAAAAGATCTTCATGACCAAGATAATCATGATGGTGTGATCACTCACCTAGAGCCAGACATCCTGGAATGTGAAGTCAAGTGGGCCTTGGAAAGCATCACTACAAACAAAGCTAGTGGAGGTGATGGAATTCCAGTTGAAACAGTGGCTGACTTGATTTTGGGGGGTTCCAAAATCACTGCAGATGGTGACTGCAGCCATGAAATTAAAAGATGCTTACTCTTTGGAAGAAAAGTTATGACCAACCTAGACAGTATATTAAAAAGCAGAGACATTACTTTGCCAACAAAGGTATGCTAGTTAAAGCTATGGTTTTTCCAGTAGTCATGTATGGATGTGAGAGGTGGATCATAAAGAAAGCTGAGCACCAAAAATTGATGCTTTTGAGCTGTGGTGTTGGAGAAGGCTCTTGAGAGTCCCTTGGACTGCAAGGAGATCCAACCAGTCCATCCTAAAGGAAATCAGTCCTGAATATTCATTGGAAGGACTGATGCTGAAGCTGAAACTCCAATCCTTTGGCTACCTGATGCGAAGAACTGACTCATTTGAAAAGACCCTAATGCTGGGGAAGATTGAAGGCAGGAGGAGAAGGGGATGAAAGAGGATGAGATGGTTGGATGGCATCACCGACTCAGTGGCCATGAGTTTAAGTGAACTCCGGAAGTTGGTGATGGACAGGGAGGTCTGGCGTGCTGCAATCCACAGGGTCGCAAAGAGTCAGACATGCCTGAGTGGCTGAAGTGAACTGAACTGAAATGGAAAATTAACAGTTGAAAAGTAAAGTAAGGGAAATGGAATTTTCACTAAAGGAGCTCAACATTGTATTTGAGATGGTATAATAAAGAATCAGTGAGTTTGAATATAAATCAACAAAAATTATACAATCTGAAGAACAAAAAAGAAGAAAATTGCATAGACCCTCAAACAGTCGTCAGAATCCATTGGACATGCCAACATACATTAATGGCAATATCTGAAGGAGAGAAGTGAGGGAAGGGCAAAAAATATTAGAAGAAATAATGGCCAAAAAAATCCCAAGTTTGATAAGAAACATGAATGTACAGATTCAAGAAGTTTTATTAAGTCCAGGTAGTTTAAATACAAATAGATCTATATCTAACTACATCATATACATACACCTATAGCCAATTAATCTTTAACAACAGAGACCAGAATATATAATTGAGAAAAGACAGTCTCTTCAGCAAGTGTTAGGAAAGCTGGACAGCCACATATATATCAATGAAGTTAGAACACTCCCTCATTACATGTACAAAAATAAACTCAAAATAGCTTAAAGACTTTAGTATAACACATGACACTACTTAACTGTTAGAAAGGAACATAGGCAAACCATTCTCTGACATAAATCATGGCAATATTTTCTTAAATCCATCTTTGAGGGCAAAAGAAATAAAAGCAAAAAAAAAAAAA
>SJYT01082529.1:1625-25133 GCA_006410635.1 Cephalophus harveyi
AGATCAACCCTGGGGTTTCTTTGGAAGGAATGATGCTAAAGCTGAAACTCCAGTACTTTGGCCACCTCATGCGAAGAGTTGACTCATTGGAAAAGACTCTGATGCTGGGAGGGATTGGGGGCAGGAGGAGAAGGGGACGACCAAGGATGAGATGGCTGGATGGCATCACGGACTCGATGGATGTGAGTCTGAGTGATCTCCGAGAGATGGTGATGAATAGGGAGGCCTGGCGTGCTGCAATTCATGGGGTTGCAAAGAGTCGGACACGACTGAGTGACTGAACTGAACTGAAAAAAGAAAAAAATACCTAGGAATAAACCTACCTAAGGAGGCAAAAGACTATAAGATACTGATGAAAGAAATCAAAGAACAGTATGGAGATTCCTTAAAAAACTAAATATAGAGCTACTATATGATCCAGCAATCCCATTCCTGGGTACATATCTGGAGAAAACGTTGTGTCCAACTCATTGCAACCCTAAGGACTACAGCACACCAGGCTTCCCTGTCCATCACTACTCTGGGAGCTTGATCAAGCTCATGTCCATAGAATCGGTGATGCCATCCAACCATCTCATCCTCTGTGATCCCCTTCTCCAGTGGCACTCAATCTTTCTCAACATCAGGTTCCTTTCTAATGAGTCAGTACTTCTCATCAGGTAGCCGAAGTATTGAAATTTCAGCTTCAGTATCAGTCCTTCCAATGAATATTCAGGACTGATTTCCTTTAGGATGGACTGGTTGGATCTTCTTGCAGTCCAAGGGACTCTCAAGAGTCTTTTCCAACAACACAGTTCAAAAGCATCAATTCTTCAGTGCTCAGCCTTCTTTATGATCCAACTCTCACATCCAAAATGACTACTGGAAAAATCACAGCTTTGACTAGACAGACCTTTTGTCGCCAAAGTAATGTCTCTGCTTTTTAATATATTGCCTAGGTTTATCATAGCGTTTCTCCCAAGGTGCAAGCGTCTTTTAATTTCATGGCAGCAGTCACCATCTGCAGTGATTTTGAAGCCCCCCAAAATAAAGTCAGCCACTGTTTCCACTGTTTCCCCATCTATTTCCCATGAAGTGATGGAACCAGATGCCATGATCTTCGTTTTCTGAATGCTGAACTTTAAGCCAACGCTTTCACTCTCCTCTTTCACTTTCATCAAGAGGCTCTTTAGTTTCTCTTCAATTTCTGCCATAAGGGTGTTGTCATCTGCATATCTGAGGTTATTGACATTTCTTCTGGCAATTTTGATTCCAGCTGGTGCTTCATCCAGTCTGGCATTTCGCATGATGTACTCTGCATATAAGTTAAATAAGCAGGGTGACAATATACAGCCTTGAAGTACTCCTTTCCCAATTTGGAACCAGTCTGTTGCTCCATGTCTGGTTCTAAATGTTGCTTCTTGACTGCATAGAGGTTTCTCAGGAGACAGGTAAGGTGGTCTGTTATTCCCATCTCTTTAAGAATTTTCCACAGTTTCTTGCAATCCACATAGTCAAAGGCTTTAGCATAGTCAATGAAACAAAGTAGATGTTTTTCTGGAATTCTCTTGCTTTTTCAATGATCCAGTGGATGTTGGTGATTTGATTCCTCCTGGTTCCTCTGCCTTTTCTAAATCCAACTTGAAGTTCTCAGTTCATGTACTGTTGAAGCCTGGCTTGGAGAATTTTGAGCGTTACTTTGCTGGTGTGTGAGATGAATGCAATTATGTGGTAGTTTGAACATTCTTAGGCATTGCCTTTCTTTGGGTTTGGAATGAAAACTGATCTTTTCCATTCCTGTGGCAAATGCTGAGTTTTCCAAATTTGCTGGCATGTTGAGTGTAGCACTTTCACAGCATCATCTTTTAGGATTTGAAATAACTCAGCTGGAATTCCATCACCTCCACTAGCTTTGTTTGTAGTAATGCTTCTAAAGCCCACTTGACTTCGCACATCAGGATGTCTGGCGTGATCTGAGTGATCACACCATCGTGGTCATCTGGGTCATGAAGATCTTTTTGGTACAGTTCTTCTATGTATTCTTACCACCTCTTCTTAATATCTTCTGCTTCTGTTAGGTTCATACCATTTCTGTCCTTTATTGAGCCCATCTTTGTATGAAATATTCCCTTGGTATCTCTAACTTTCTTGAAGAGATCTCTAGTCTTTCCCATTCTACAGTTTTCCTCTATTTCCTTGGAATGATCACTTAGGAAGGCTTTCTCATTTCTTCTTGCTCTTCTTTGGAACTCTGCATTCAGATGGATGTATCTTTCCTTTTCTCTTCACCTTTCTCTTCTCTTCTTTTCTCAGCTATTTGTAAGGCCTCCTCAGACAAGCAGTTTGCCTTTGGCATTTCTTTTTCTTGGGGATAGTTTTGATCACTGCCTCCTGTATAATGTTACAAACCTACATCCATAGTTCTCAGGCACTCTATCAGATCTAATTCCTTGAATCTATTTGTCACTTCCACTGTATACTTGTAAGAGATTTGATTTAGGTCATACCTGAATGGCCTAATTGTTTTCCCTATTTTCTTCAATTTAAGTCTGAATTTGGTGATAAGGAGTTTATGATCTGAGCCACAGTCAGCTCCTGGTCCTGTTTTTGCTTACTGTATAGAGCTTCTCCATCTTCAACTGCAAAGAATATAATCATTCTGAAATTGGTATTGACTATCTGGTAATGTCCATGTATAGAGTCATCTCTTGTGTTGTTGGAAGAGGGTGTTTGCTATGACCAATGCATTCACTTGGCAAAATTCTGGGAGCCTTTGCCTTGCTTCATTTTGTACCCTAAGGCCAAACTTGCCTGTTACTCCAGGTATGTCTTGACTTCCTACTTTTGCATTCCAGTCCCCAATGATGAAAAGGATATCTTATTTTGGTGTTAGCTCTAGAAGGTCTTGTAAGTCATCATAGAACCATTCAACTTCAGCTTCTTCAGCATTACTGATTAGGGCACAGACTTGGATTACCGTGATATTGAATGGTTTGCCCTGGAAGTGAACAGAAATCATTCTGTCATTTTTGAGATTGCACCCATGTACTGCATTTTGGACTCTTTTGTTGACTATGAGAGCTACTCCATCTGTTCTAAGGGAATTCTTGCCCACAGTAGTAGATATAATGGTCATCTTAATTAAATTCCCCCATTCCAGTCTTTTTTAGTTCTCTGTTTCTTAAAATGTTGATGTTCACTCACCATCTCCTGTTTGACCACTTCCAATTTACCCTGATTCATGGGTCCAGGTTCCCATGCAATATTGTTCTTTACAGCATCAGACTTTACTTCCATCACCAGTCACATCCACAACTGGGCATCGTTTTCACTTTGGTTCAGCCTCTTCATTCTCTCTGGAGCTATTTCTCCACTCCTTCCAGTAGCATATTGGGCACTTACTAGCCAGGGGAGTTCATCTTTCAGTGTCATATATTTTTGCCTTTTCATACCGTTCATGGAGTTCTCAAGGCAAGAATACTGAAGTGGTTTGCCATTCCCTTCTCCCTTATTTAATAAGAAGTACAGATATAGAGTTTAAGCAAGCTCTGGGATGGTGATAGACAGGGAAGTCGGGTGCTGCAGTCCATGAGGTGACAAAGAGTCAGACATGACTGAGTGACTGAAGTGAACTGAACAGATATAGAGAGACAAGTATTGGTCTGGCAGTTCAACAATACCACTAAGACCCATACATGTTCCATTCATCTTATCAACCATTATCAGCATGTTAATATTTTTACATGATTCTAGGCATGATGACCACATTCAAAGGCAGGAAGAAATTCACAGCCAGGCTACTCTCTCCTTTTTTAACTTTCTCTGACACACAGTGAATTCCCTTTGTGTATCTCTGGGTAGAACTGGGTCAGATAACCCTCCCAATGAAAAAAGAGTCTGGGAAATTGAGTTTGTGGCAAAGAACATTACTGTCATGATTGGCTTAGACAATGGCATGCTGCTCCACAATAAATTCAGAATTATATAAGAAGGGAAGAAACTGTTGTTACATACTGTCTGCCATGCATATATAATTATATAACCAGTCCTTCACTGAAGTAACAGAAAGCTGAATGTGACGTTTCCACAAAATTCCCTAACTGCTAACAACATAGTTTTCAACACTTTTGTCCATCCATTTAATCAATTCTTTCAAGGTTATGTTGCAAATATAGCCTGGGATATGTATATTATTTCCTGCATTCTGCCTGATTCAATCATTTCAGTTTTCCTGATATTGGTAATTCCCTCAGAAACATGCAGGTGAACAAGTAACTAAAATTCCCTTTCAGGTCTTAGCAAAGAAAGAAAGGTGGCTTTTACTAGCACTATGTTCCATGACTTTATATGAAAGGACAGCACTGAGATAGAAATTGGACCATACCTGTGTGGCATGCAGATAGCAACAACGGTGCTATCAGAAGCTAAGATGGTCCTAAGACTTTTCAGAACCAAAGATGTGTTGTTCCTGCTACCTCCAGAGCTAGAGAAAGTTCTTAGCAATCCTAGCAGCATTTAAGGGGATAGAAGCTAATCTGGGCAGTATCCCCCAAAGCTCAACAGAATAGCAATTTGGGGACAGCCTCCTTCAATGCTATAGGGCTTCTCTGAAGACTCGAAAGGTCCAAGGAAGTACCTGGACAACTTTAGGCTTCCATCCTTTCATCCTTCTTTGAAGAGTCACTGGTTTAAAAGAAACCAACCCATCTCCCATAGTCTGGAGGTGCTCCTCCAAAAAGAAGGAGAAGAAGTGAGAGGGTAGAAGACATGAGAATGTTTAGCAACAGAGGCAAGAGGGGACTCAAGGCGGAAGTTTGTCAACACTGTGAAATATTACAGGGTGGTGTGGAAAAGAGTGATGCCAATGAAAAAGCTATTTAACAATTCAACTTTTTAGAGGGAAATTTCTATATAGTAGTAGAGGCTGACACCAAGACCTAAGAATAGAATGGGAAATGAAGAAAGGAGAGAGCTTGTGGAGGCTACTTTTTCTAACTCTTCTGGTCAAGACCAGAGAAAATAGAGTGGGTATCACTGGCAAGAAGAAGAATATGAAATGAAGATTTTCCTGGGCTCCAATCACAGAGAGCTCAGCCAGGTGTTTGGTTCTCTTCTAAGTATTTTAAATATATAAATTACCATCAGACATTCATTCTTAGTAACTATCACCTGGTAAAATATTTTGTAGACAGTCAAACATGACAGAAATTATCTTCATTTAATTGCTTACAGGAAATAACATGAAATATCCCTTTTTAGTTTCTCAAAGGGGGGGAAAAAAAAAAAAACATGTATGTGAAGCAAAAGTAAAGTAAACATATAGAGATTCCCTAGAGGAAATTAATGGTTCAAAAGTCAGATGACTATATCAGGAGTGATGCTGACTTAAGAGGTAAACAAGAAAACTGTATTAGTGTGGCTTTTCTTTCCTCTGAGCTGCAGTGCTCTATCCTATGAGAACATTAAATGAATTATTACAGCATAAGGGCTTCTCCTGTCTTGAATATTCATTGGAAGGACTGATACTGAAGCTGAAACTCCAATACTTTGGCTACCTGACGCAAAGAACTGACTCACTGGAAAAGACCCTGATGCTGGGGAAGATTGAAGGCGGGAGGAGAAGGGGACAACAGAGGATGAGATGGTTGGATGGCATCAGCAATTCAATGGACATTAATTTGAGTAAGCTCCGGGAGTTGATGATGGACAGGAAAGCCTGGTGTGACCCCATGGGGTCACAAAGAGTTAGACACGATTGAGCAACTGAACTGAATTGAAGGGCTTCTCATTTATTGCAGTACTTCTCCACCATTGTAGAGGTTTCGCTTTGTCTTGTTTTCCAAAATAATGATCTGCCTGCTGTTCATCAAATGATTCAGTGGTTCTTACCAATGTTTAAAGCCAAAGTCTCTGAAGCCACTGCAGGGGCCTACAGTATTTCACCTGCTCTAAGCTCATCTTCATCTCAGTCAGTAGGTTCAGAGAACCAGGGCTGCATGGGTTACTTCCCAGGTACCTAAGTCTTAAGTAGCATATCCAAGTCAAATTCCTCTTTGTTTCCCAGCTTTTTGGACTACCCTTTCTCCTTGGTCTTCAAAAGTATGGAGAAACTACAGACAATCATGCAGATAATGACACTGCATTTCTTTCTTAGAAAACACAGCCCAGTCACTAAATGTTACTGGAAAAAATATATTGTTTGCACCCCCTAGTATAGCAAATGCTCAATAAGCAATTGCTAAAATAAAACTGCATTGTCAAAGACAAATACGCGAAGACTGTCTCTTCTTCTATGAGCAAGTTTCTCTGGATACCCAAAAAGCCTACTGCTGTCTATATCATTTCATTATGTCTTTTTTGGTAACAAAACTCTGATAAAGATCTGCAAAAAGGATATCCAGGAATAACTAGTAACAGCCACCAAAACTGCCATGCAGAACCTTAAGCTTTTGGCAAGACATTGTATAACCATCTTTTCTTAGCTTGGCAGATGGTGGTTACATATTGACTGAAGGCAAGCAGCTGGTTGAAAGAGCAAGCTCTACATTCAGTCTGCCTGAGTTTGTATCACATCTTTACCAATTACTTTGTGGCTTTGGGCAAACTACTTAACATTTACTAGCCTCAGTTTATTCATCTGAAATATGGATAATACCTTCCATAAAAGAATGTTACAAAAATTAGATAAGGTCTTAAGGGAATACCTAGCACATAGTAAAGTTTTTAAATTGTTGTTTACTTATTATTAATAGGAAAATACTTTTCTCCCATTATTTTAGTAATTTATTTTTGGCACCTTCCTTTAAGAACTTAGCCTTTACACTCAGTCCCAATTTAGACTTGCCCTTGAAGGAAATTTTAAAAGTCAAATTTGGCTTCCCTCAACAACAAAAAAACTAATAAAAGGAGAAATTATCAAAGATAGTTCTTTTCTGGTTGGTGCACAGTTTTTCTTTAAATCAGCAATAAAGTAAAACATTTGGTCCATATATTTTGGATCACAATATCCTGGATTTAATTACCTTTGGGTTACAATAGCAGCAGCAAGTTAGAAATTGGATGAAAAGAAATATTTAAACAAGAGAATAGTTCCTCTTTTGAAACAGGGCACTCAAAGTTGGTATACTGGGACAACCCTGAGGGATGGGATGGGAGGGAGGTGGGAGGGGGGTTCAGGATGGGAGACACATGTACACCCATGGCCGATTCATGTCAATGTATGACAAAAACCACTACAATATTGTAAAGTAATTAGCCTCCAATTAAAATAAATAAATTAATTTTTTAATAAAATAATTTTAAAAAAGTGAAAGAGAGAATATTTCCTCTTTTCTAAATGCCACTCATGGATATTTGACATTCAGGTTTCATATTAATTCAGATTTGCAGAGAAGTTTGGCATTTTAAAAGCACCTAATTATGCAAGATTTTATTTTTTTTAATATCCACAACAATCCCTGTAAAACAGAAAATAAACTATCATTTATCCTTTTATAGATAAGGAATTTGAGGCCTCTGGAGGGCAAGTTTTCATCCATGGTCATACCATAATTAATGGTAGGACATGGACTGGAACTGAAGCTTTCTGTTCTATTACTGGTGCCCTTTGAAATATTCTAAACTTCCTCCAAAACACAGTGATAAATCCTAATAATAATAGATTCACTAATCCTTTAAGTAAGAAAATTTTTGAAATGTTGAGGCAGTTAAACAATAGTAACCAAATCAATGGATGCTCTTAGGTAAAATCATACGTCATTTACTGAAAGAGCCTTGAGTCAGTTTATTGAGGAAATACACATCCCAAAGATGCTTATCACACTTCTGTATAGAGTTCAATGTACTAAAGTCACGTCTGACTCCTTGCAACCCCATGGACTGTAGACCACCAGGCTCCTCTGCCCATGGAATTCTCCAGGCAAGAATACTAGAGTGGCCATTCCCTTCTCCAGGGGATCCTCCTGACCCAGGGAATCAAACCCTGGTTTCCTGCATGGCAGGCAGATTCTTTACCATCTGAGCCACCAGGGAAGGCTACATTAAAGAGCACAACCTAATAAGTTAATTTTTGTGAGCACTTACTATGAACCAGAAAAATACAAAAACTAAAGCAGAGTGATTTTATCAATTTCTGACGTTCAAGGGCTAGTAGAGGTAATAGAACCCAGACTGGATCATCACCATCATCATTATCATTATCATTAATAAAAATGTATTTTAGAGATAAGAATAACTCCCCAAGATCACAGAGCTCAGAAGCAAACCAGCCAGGGTTTCACATGGTACTACTATATTTTCTTCTACTTTCAAATCATAGCAATAGGTCTTATTTTTTTTAATATTATCTACAAATGACAAGTACAATTTAGACTATGGTTTCTAAAGGAATTTTCTCTTTGATCTCTTTCAATAATAATAATAAAAATATCCCACACTGCTAACTCTGAATGGAATTCTATCTTTTAACAGGTTGTTCTTCAAGATGAATTCATGCTAGTGACATATTTTATAATGAAGCATAAGGAATGAAGTCATTATTTCTTGGTTGATCCTGATGCCCTAACTATTATCTTCCACTTTAGAATGACAGGCTCTAAATTATATAGTCAATAAATCTCATAGGGGTTGTTATAATTATAAATTAGACATCAATGTCTGATTTTAGGCACTTCTGGTGGTTAGCTGAATATCTAGACAGCACCAAACAAGTGAAAACAGCATTTATCGATGAAAGGCCTTTTACTCTGAAGAGCTGTAATTCTCTTTGTTATTGTTTACCAACTCTATTAAAGTCATTAAACATGGCTTCAGCACTAAGGATACAGAAGTGGTTGCCATTGTCCCAGTGGCAAAATAGAAAGCCTGTTGCAAAACATGGTGAGCACTCAATAGATATCAACTGAATTTTTTAAAGGAATACTTATGATACCCATGCTGTTTTGTACCAGAGATTATGCTGAACACAATCTACACCTACACTATAAAGTATAGGTTCCAAGTTAGATGCATGGAGTAGGGATGGGGTTTCAAAACATCACTTTGTCAGTTTCTTAATTTTGTGCTTATCTCATTCCCAGATATACAATAAACAGAAAACAAAGGAACCAGAGATACAGAAGCAAAAAACTATCCAAAGTGGCCCTATTCACACTAGAAACAGGAAACCATGAAATGTAAAGAATATTCTTAGTCTCATTTTAACCATAAGCAAATCTGAATCATCTGAGGAGTGACTTGACTACACATAAACACTGGATGCTCATCTGAGACACCAGATTTCTCTTGACATTTCCAAGATAGAAGTGACACAGCTGTGGATGTGAAATCCATAGCTCTGGAAGTAAAAAACTAGGCAATAATCATGGTGTTTGAGAAAAAGAAGTCAGATTTTTTTTTTTTTTAACTAAGTGTATTTGATCACTTGTTTGGGCCTCATCGCTTTGCAACTTTTTTGTTTCTTGTTTTTTGTTTTAGTTTAAGAACAAAAGGAAGCTTCAAAAAGGCAGCCTATCTCTTGGAGTCATGTTGCGACAAGAGGAGGACAAAACTGAAGATTGGCAAGTCAGGAGAGGAGGCATTCCAGGGAGTGAGCTGCAAGCCTCAGACTGAAGGAATACAGTGCTTCTAAGTCTTCTAGAGACAACACAACTTGAAGCCTGCTGTTCCTTGACCTGTAAGAGCAGAAGCTGTTTGATCCTTGAAGTCTGAAGGCGAGTGTGTACATGACTGTACTACACTACCAGAGATGCCCAGTACTAAAGAAAGGGAGACAAGCTGCCCATGCAACAAGGCTGGGAACACAGCAAGAGCTCTTGGGGGAAGAAAGATTTAAAAAAAAAAAAGATTTTTTAAAAGTTGCATGAAAATGTCAACAGAAAGGGGACTTTGCTTCTTTGGCTCTGTGTGTGATCACCCTCAGCTAATTATGTTAAACATCAGAGATCAAACATCTTCCCTGCATACCCGTTAGAGAGGGGTCTGAGAACATAACTGATAGGATGTTTACAAGGCTGAATCTCCAAAGTAGCTTCAAAGGGAATTGTAAGTAAGATGTGTGAACATCAGGAGAAAGCAGTGCTGTATGTACAAAGGAAATGTTCAACAGTAGCTCAGTATCTGTTCTTTTGTATATCTGTTCTAACAGGAGATTCATCAAAGCTTAATTGAAACTTATACAGTTACATGAGAGGATATGTTACATAAAAGAGTGGACAACCAGGATTTAGGTAGGATGTCCCAGTGTTCCTTGGTCAGTGACAGCTTGTTCTTTAGAAAAGGAATTTAAAATTCTGCTTATTCTCCTGCTTTTTCTTCTCCCTCCTAATTATTAAACTCCCAGACACTAAGGTAACATTATTTTGATTAACTTGGTATTAAACAAGTAAAATACTTAAACATCTCAAAGGAATTTTTTACCCCATAAACACTCTTGTTAACCAAGATCAATCACCAGTTGATAGACAACTCTTCTGTCACTCTCCAAATGGCAGGCAATATTCTTGGGCTTCCCTTGTGGCTCAGCTGGTAAAGAATCTGTCTGCAATGAGGGAGACCTGGGTTAAATCCCTGGGTTGGGAAGATCCCCTGGAGAAGGGAAAGGCTACCCACTCAACTATTCTGGCCTGGAGAATTCCATGGACTGTAGAGTCCATGGGGTCGCAAAGAGTTGGACATGACTGAGAGACTTTCACTTCACTTTCACTTCACTTTCACTTCACTTCACTTCACTTCACTTCTTCACTTCACTTCACTTCACTTCACTTCTTCACTTCACTTCACTTCACTTCACTTCACTTCAGACTAGAGGGACTTTTTGTCAGCGTTCTTCAGAATAAATTGTGCTGCTGACTGTATTCACTAAGCCTATCACTAGCTATGATCAGCACACTGGATTTATACCCTGAGTTCCTTAAGGTGCTAATTAATATTTGCAAAATGGAAATTTGCGATTAAATTTTTGTCACAAATGTACTGTAAGAACCAACATTTGTAAAAGATTTTGAGCTTCACTGAAAAATAAGTGAGGTTAATAACATCTCTTTCAGTTCAGTTCAGTTGCTCAGTTGTGTCCAACTCTTTGCGATCCCATGAATCATAGCACATCAGGAGTCCCTGTCCATCACCAACTCCCAGAGTTCACCCAAACTCATGTGCATTGAGTCGGTGATGTTATCCAACCATCTCATCCTCTGTCAACCCCTTCTCCTCATGCCCCCAATCCCTCTCAGCACGAGGGTGTTTTCCAATGAGTCAACCCTTCTCATGAGGTGGCCAAAGTATTGGAGTTTCAGCTTCAAAATCAGTCCTTCCAATAAACATCCAGGACTGATCTCCTTTAGGATGGACTGGTTGGATCTCCTTGCAGTCCAAGGGACTCTCAAAAGTCTTCTCCAACACCACAGTTCAAAAGCATCAGTTCTTTGGTGCTCAGCTTTTAGATACACAAGTTAATCTTTATTGAAAATGAGAAATCCAACTTCAAAATTTTTTAAATTTATATGCAATATAAAAATTAATGAAAAAAGAAAAATAATGGTATTTAATTAATTAACTATACAATACTATGGGCTTCCCAGGCACACTAGAGGTAAACAATGCATCTGCCAATGCAAGAAATATGAGAAGTGGGTTTGATCCCTGGGTGGGGAAGATTCCTTGGAGGATTAGGGTTGACTGTTTTGATCCTGTCTCTTATACACATCTCTTTCATCAAGAGGCTGTTTAGTTCTTCTTCACTTTCTGCCACAAGGGTGGTGTCATCTGCATATCTGAGGTTATTGACATTTCTCCCAGCAATCTTGATTCCAGCTTGTGCTTCTTCCATCCCAGCATTTCTCATGATGTACATCTCTTTATCATCATGTAAAATTTGGGAAAGTTCTAGTCTAATGTAATTATATATTTTTGTAAAATATGTAAAAAAAAGTTTTAATTACTAAGATCAAATAAAAATTCATGTATCAAGGACTCATTTTTTAAAAATTCTAAAAATAAAGTTATAATACTGTATTGCAGCCATGAAATTAAAAGACGCTTACTCCTTGAAAGAAAAGTTATGACCAACCTAGATAGCATATTCAAAAGTAGAGACATTACTTTGCCGACTAAGGTCTGTCTAGTCAAGGCTATGGTTTTTCCAATAGTCATGTATGGATGTGAGAGTTGGACTATGAAGAAGGCTGAGCACCAAAGAATTGATGCTTTTGAACTGTAGTGTTGGAGAAGACTCTAGAGAGTCCCTTGGACTGCAAGGAGATCCAACCAGTCCATTCTGAAGGAGATCAGCCCTGGGATTTCTTTGGAAGGAATGATACTAAAGCTGAAACTCCAGTACTTTGGCCACCTCATGTGAAGAGTTGACTCATTGGAAAAGACTCTGATGCTGGGAGGGATTGGGGGCAGGAGGAGAAGGGGATGACAGAGGATGAGATGGCTGGATGGCATCACAGACTCGATGGATGCGAGTCTGAGTGAACTCCGGGAGCTGGTGATGGACAGGGAGGCCTGGCGTGCTGCGATTCATGGGGTCGCAAAGAGTTGGACACGACTGAGCGACTGAACTGAACTGAACTGATATGTAAAATATTGCATCCGATCTCCCCTTGGAAAGCTAATTTTTTAAGAAAAATAGAAGCTTATGAATATGAAATTTATGTCATAACAATGTAATTCCATAAATATGTTCATTGAAAAATTAGGTATCTTTAAAAAGGCCAACAGAATGATACAGGAAATATTACAAGATAAATGAATATCAAAAAGAGAACTTAACCTATTTGTTTTAAATATTCACTTTTAAGTAATAGAAATCTTTAAACAATATCAAAGGATGAGAAATTTTACATTGTACCTTGAGCCAATATCTAGGACAATAATCAGGGACCCACTAAGTTATAGTTGTCATCATCATTTCCAGTAGTAACAAGTGTAATTTTCTGTGTCAACTTAACCGGGCCTCTCAGTATCCAGATGCTTGATTCAAACTTTATTCTGGCTGTGTCTGTGAGGCATTTTGAGATGAGCTTAACATCTGAATTGGTGGACTGAGTAAAGCAGATGACCCTCCCTAATCTTGGTGGCCCTTGTTAAAAGCCTGAACAGAAAAAGAAAGACTGATCCTCCCTCAAATCAGAGGGAATTTTTCCTGTCTGACAGATGTTTCAGACAATGGTCTTCTCTTTCCTTTGGTCTTAGACTAAAACATCAGTTCTTGAGTTTCAAGTATGCTGGCTTCTAGACTGGCTTCTAGACTTCTACACATTGGCCTTCCTGGGTCTCCAGCCTGCTGATCACAGATTTTGGGACTTCTCAGCCTCCATAATCACCTGAGCCAGTTCCTTACTATATATTTTATAGGATATAGGTATAGATATAGATATATCCTATTGATTCTGTTTCTCCAGAGAATCTTGACTAATACACTAAGTGTAGCAAACAATGTTGTAATAAAAGAAACTCACTAAACCTGCACATGACCCAAACTTCGTTTTTCTGAATAACTTCAAGGAAGTTAATATCTCTTAAAAAAAGAATGGACTCCAATTCCTAATAACCAAATGAAACTATTTTTTCAAACACTGAAAATAAAAATTGTGTACAAGACCAAAAAAAAAAGTCTCAAAAATTTTTATTGGTCAGTAGAGTCAAAATAAACATGAGAAATGTACAAATGAGTTAACAAGATCTGAAATTCAGTCAATGATGTCTTATATTTAAAGAAAAAAACTTTTTAGGTATTTTATCAAAGAATATAGTATTATACTGTTAATTAAAAAAAAAAAAAGTGGACCAAAAAGAAACAGAAAGTCATCAAAAGAAGAAAAAAAAAAATCTAAAAAGAAAGACAAAAATGCCCATTTGTCTATTTACCATGATGTACAAAAAAATGGAAAGGGGAACAAACTTTGACCAAAAGTAGCTCAATGCCTTCTTGATATTCTTTCAATATTTGAGGTGTTTATAGAAAACTGGAGCATTTTCTTCTCATTAAATTCATATTCATATCTCAACATCTTTTAAATCACCACCTATTCCAAATTTCCAACAGATTTTTTTCAATTCAAAACATTCTAGAAAGTATAGTCACTCAGCATCTGTTAATATAATTTGTTATAGACCATTTTATCAAATATTTGTGCATGTGTGCTAAATTGCTACAGTCATGTCCAACTCTTTGCAATGCTATGGACCGTAGCCCACCAGCCTCCTCTGTTCATGGGATTCTCCAGGAAATAATACTGGAGTGGGTTGTCATTTCCTCTTCCAGGGGATCTTCCTGACCCAGGGATCAAACCCGTGTGTCTTACATCTTCTGCAGTGGCAGGCAGGTTCTTTACCACTAGCACCACCTCAGAAGCCATTTGAAGGTTTCTCACTATTGGGAAAAAGACATACCATTCAATAGAGTCCTGTCATATTTGAGGAGAAACAAATTCTGTTAACAAATCTTCAGTTGACTATACTTTTTGGAATATTCTTAATCTATCCCCTATATCTCACACGAAATACAAAATAAATTCCTGATAAACTAAAGACCAAAATATAGGGGTAGAAAATAATAGAAATGTTTTTATAGTCTTCTGATGGACTAGGTAAAACCCAAGCTAAGAAGTCATAAAGAGAAAAACTACTAGGTTAGATTATATAAAATGCCAAATATTTGTGAGGCAAAAATATTTATCTACTATAATAATAAGCTGTAGTCTACAGTCCACATTCCCAACTCAGTTAATTAACATTGACTCTCTGTAGATGTTATCATTGGCAACATTCTAGAAAATGTCTCAATACAAGTACAAGATACAAGCAGTAACATCAAATTCTTACTCCATCTTCTCAGGCAGTCACTTCTTGCCTTGCTACTTGTTACTGCAGGGGCAGATTCAGGTTCTGTGGGCCTCACTGGACATATATATTTATTTATAAATTTATATATAAAATTTCATGAAAAGTAATGTCATGTTAAAGATATAAAATTAGATACACAAGTTAATCTTTATTGAAAATGAGAAATCCAACTTCAAAATTTTTTAAATTTATATGCAATATAAAAATTAATGAAAAAAGAAAAATAATGGTATTTAATTAATTAACTATACAATACTATGGGCTTCCCAGGCACACTAGAGGTAAACAATGCATCTGCCAATGCAAGAAATATGAGAAGTGGGTTTGATCCCTGGGTGGGGAAGATTCCTTGGAGGATTAGGGTTGACTGTTTTGATCTCCCTGCAGTTCAAGGGATTCTCAGGAGCCTTCTCCAACACCACAGTTCAAAAGCATCAGTTCTTTGGCACTCAGCCTTCTTTATGGTCTAACTGTCACATCCATACAAGACTACTGGAAAAACCATAGCTTTGAATATATGAATCTTTGTCAGCAAAGTGATGTCTCTGCTTTTTAACAGGCTGTCTAGGTTTTTCATAGCTTTTCTTCCAAGGAGCAAGTGTCTTTTAATTTCATGGCTGCAGCCATCATCCTCAGTGATTTTGGAGCCCAAGAAAATAAAATCGGTCACTGTTCCCACTTTTTCCCCATCTGTCTGCTGTGAAGTGATGGGACTGGAGGCCATGATCTTAGCTTTTTTAATGTTGTTTTAAGTCAGATTCTTAACTCTCTTCTTTCACCCTCACCAAGAGGCTCTTCACTTTCTGCCATTAGAGTGGTATCATCTGCCTATCGGTGGTTGTTGATATTTCTCCCAGCAGCCTTGATTCCAGCTTGGGATTCTAATTGTGTACTACTACTTTCTAGAAAGGATAAAATGATAGTTCAGTCTTCCTCTTACAAAAGTCACTGGAAATTTATTTTGTTAGTAGATTTACAAATATTTTTTCTAGCTTCACAACAATAAGCACCAGAGAACACATTCACATCCACTTTGGTCATGAATCTGGATGAAGTAGGACTTTCCCTGGAAACCATTCCTACACCAGATGGCCTAACAGTAGCTTAACTATGTATGAAAGTAACTGAGAATCATCTACAGCCTACTAAATCCAGACTAAATGATGACCCATCTCAATTTCCCCTTAGCCAGATCCAAAAATATCCACGATAATCCCAAATCCACCTGACACGAGAAGAAATGGGATGGAGGGTAAATTGTGATGGAAAAAAAGAGAACAGTTTAACTAATTGTGATTAAAATGTCTTACATTGCAAATTTTATAAAAATATATAGCCATATTAAAGCATTAATAGATTCCCTCCCAGAGCCTTCAGAGGTAGCCTTGCCAGGGAGGGCTTGTGAAACTAAGGCTATATTAGATTAACAGTAAATCCATCTCTAGTTTCTTCCCATGACAGGCAAGTGAACATGGAGTTGGAAGGACGAGAGGCAAATGAATTGTGGAAGCAGTGATTTTAAGAAATTCACAAGTCAGCATACATCCTGGCCAGTTCTAGGCAGGTGGTGAGTGGAGAGAGGGGCGGTTGTTGGTGTGAAGTAGAGAAGGGAACACAAGCAAAGTGAAATACATTAGAAGATATCACTCAGTCAGAGTAGGAGCCATGTGAGCACTGAATGGACTATATCATGCTGCAAATTCACATGTACAATGAAGAAGTCTACTGAGAGGGAGAAAAGAGAGAGGAGGAGTTTGGCACTGATTAAATACAGACATGATATCATTTAACTCTAACAACAGTCCTGGAGAGTGGGTATTATTATGCCCATGTTCTGAAATAAACATCAGAATTTATCATAATAAAATTACATAACCTTCTCAAGGTCATAAACTAATAACTACTAATCACTGATCCCTCACTATCTTTGTGCCCCACTGCCCACCCTCATTGGTAGTAAAGTATCTTTCATGCACCTTAGAAAATAAATGCCAGAACATAGGGACTTTTCAGTACAAAGTCACAGCCATTCAAATGGGCCTATGAAACTGACTAAATTAGCAATTGGAGAAAGTAAATTGAGTGATTTAGTCTATGATCAATCTTGTGTAAAGTCATTGAGGACAAATGAGAGAGGACGTTCCAGAAAAATTGGCAGTTCAATAACAAGGCTGTTCTGCAGCTTTCCATCAAACTTTCTACTTATTAATAAATGTTATTGAAGTAATTATCTGTGTTAGATCACTGGAGACTGTGAGCCTGAAGCAAGAGGGCATTGAGTAAGAAGTGTCCATGTGTCTGACTGGGGGTTTGTCGGCAATTTCTCATAAAGTTCAGGTTCCAAGCTAGAAAAATCCAAAGTGTAATTGGCAGGTGAAAATTAAGTAAATATAAATAAGAAATGGGCTACATAAATGAAAACTGGACAAAGTAAATGTATAAATGTCAAACAGATTAAAAGAAATAAATGAGAGATCTGTGAGGTGAGGTTGAAGGGTTAAAATGTCAGCATTTAGAAATCACAAAATTATTATATCATTCCTAATTAGAAAAGAGAGACAGGAATCAATAATGACACATTTATATCTTAGATAATTTTTGCCTATTTTCTCCTTTTTGAAATAATACTTACAGTGATATAATTTCTAGAAGTGAGTTACACACATGTGTATATATATTAATATCTTTCCAGAGCTTTCTCTTTTGTACATTACCAATACATGGTGATGTTGTAAAAGAGCTAAAAGCCAATATTTTAAAGGCAAATGATGAAATGAGGGAAATTAATGATAGAATACTCAAAAATCAGATACAGAGGTAAATGGTAAATAAAATTGTATATTTCACTAATATAGGCATATAAACAGAGATAGGTTTTGAAAGATTGAATTTCTTCATTCTGGAGAGAGAAAAAAATGAAGGTTTTATTATACTTAGATGCTACAGAGTGGAGCTAAGTTTAGGATGAACATAAAACTACCTTTCAACTTTGAGAACGTCATGTACATACTGCTATATTTAAAATGGATAATCAACAAAAACCTATTGTATAGCACATGGAACTCTGCTCAATGTTATGTGCCAGATTGGATGAGAGGGGGATTGGGGGGGAGAATAGATACATGTATGTTTATGGCTGAGTCCCTTCACTGTGCACCTGAAACTATCACAACATTGTTAATTGGCTATAAAAGGAAAGTTTTAGTCGCTCAGTCATGTCTGACTCTTTGTAACCCCATAGACTGTAGGCCATAAGTCTCCTCTGTCCATGGAATTCTCCAGGCAAGAATACTGGAGTGGGTTGCCATTCCTCCTCCAGGGGATCTCACCTCAGTACAAAATAGTCTTATACTGTTAAGAAAATAATAATAATAATAAAATTTAAAAAACCTGCATTCATTTGCTGTCTCAAGTACTGGACATGTAACAGATCTCAAGACTGGGCTGCTGAACCTCCTATAAAGAATATCATATGTTTGGAGGAGGCAGTCCTAAGACAGCAGAGGAATAGGATGGGGAGACCACTTTCTCCCCCACAAATTCATCAAAAGAACATTTGAACGCTGAGTGAATTCCACAAAACAACTTCTGAATGCCTGAAAAGGACAACAGGCACCCAGAAAAGCAGCCCATTGTCTTCAAAAGGAGGTAGGAAAAAATATAAAAGATAAAAAGAGAGACAAAAGAGGTAGGGATGGAGATCCGTCCAGGGAAGGGAGTCTTAAAAAAGAGAGAAGTTCCCAAACACCAGGGAACACTCTCACTGCCAAGTCTATGGCGAGCCTTGGAACCTCAGAGGGCAACATAACCGGGAGGAAAAATAAATAAATAATTAAAACCCACAGATTACGTGCCCAATGGTAACTCTCAGCAGAGAAGCAGCTCAGACGCCTGCATCCGCCACTAACAAGTGGGGGCTGGGCAGGGAGGCACGGGCTGCATTGCTTAGAGTAAGGACAGGGCCTGAATGCCCCGAGGGCAATTGGAGCGAACTAACTTGGGCTAGCAAACCAGACTGTGGGATGGCTACCACGCGAAAAGCCCTAACTTAAGACACTGCCAGGGCCACTCACAGAACAAAGGACTGACAAGAGCTACGAGAAAAGCCCTAACCTAAGACACTGCCAGGCCCGCTCACAGAACAAAGGATTGACTAGAGCTAGCCCACTGCAGACAGGCCCATCCCCTGCTGGAGACAGGCAGGCGAGGGCAGCCAGAGCCGGAAGGGGGCAATCGCGGCCCCAGAGAGGCATCATCTACCAAACAGCAACCAGGCTTCATTGCTAACCAAGACTTCTTGGGATTCTGGAAGGTCGACATCCACCTGAAAAGGTGTGCCAGTTGTACACCCAGAAAACCGAGCGGCAGGGATGGGGGAGGCAATAAGTCACAGTGATCACGCTCGCCAGACACCTGGTCACCTGAGCTGCTCAGACCTGGGAAGAGCACAAAATGCAGGCACAACCGAGTCTGCACCTCTGAGGACTACCTGAGAGCCTGAACCTGAGCGGCTTAGACCTGGGAAGTGCATACAACCCAGGGCCGGCCTCAGACAGTTCCCGGCAGAGCAACCTAGAGCTTAAGCAGTGTAGACAGGGAAAGCACACACACCGTGAGCGGGGGCAAACCCAGTGTGGCCGAGACACTGTGAGCACATGCCAGTGTTATTTGTTTGCAGTGTCCCTCCAGTACTTTGGCCACCTCATGTGAAGAGTTGACTCATTGGAAAAGACTTTGATGCTGGGAGGGATTGGAGGCAGGAGGAGAAGGGGACGACAGACGATGAGGTGGTTGGATGGCATCACTGACTCGATGGACATGAATCTGAGTGAACTCCGGGAGTTGGTGATGGACAGGGAGGCCTGGCATGCTGCAATTCATGGGGTCACAAAGAGTCGGACATGACTGAGCCATTGAACTAAACTGAACTGACTCCCTCCCCACAGTGTGACTGAACAAGTGAGCCTAAAAAAGTGTCCACCACTGCCCCCTTGTGTCAGGGCAGAAATTAGACACTGAAGAGACCAGCAAACAGAAGCTAAAAAAGAGGGAACCTCCTTGGAAGTGACAGGTGCAATAGATTAAAACCCTGTGATTAGTGTCGACTACATAGGAAGGGGCCTACAGATCTTCAGAAATATAAGCCAGACCAAGGAACTATCTGAAAATGTACTGACCCCACACTGCCCACAACAATAACAGAGAAAGTCCTAGATATATTTTTACTATTTTTACTATCATTTTTTTTTAATTTAAAAAAAATTTTAAGTCCTCTATTACTCCTTTAATTTTCATTTTTGTAACCTACTATTACTTTGCAAAAAAAGACTCTATTTTTAAAGCAAACTTCATATATATATATTTTTTTATAATTTTGTGACTTTGTTTTTTTTCTTTAATATTGTATTTTTGAGAATCCAACCTTTACTCTAGATTTTTAATCTTTGCTTTTTGGTATTTGTTATCAATTTTGTACCATTAAGAACCAATCTTCAGTACCCATTTTTACTTGGGAGCGAGATTACTGGCTTGACTGTTCTCTCCCCCTTTAGACTCTCCTTTTCTCTACCAGGTCACCTCTATCTCCTCCATCTCCGTTCTCTTCTCTACCCAATTCTGTGAATCTCTTTGTGTATTCCAGACAGTGGAGAACACTTAGGGAACTGATTACTGGCTGGATCTGTCTCTCTCCTTTTGATTCCCTTTATCCTCCTGGCCACCTCTGTCACCTTCCTCCCTCTTCTCTTCTCTGTATAACTACGTGAACATCTCTGAGCGGTCCAGACTGTGGAGAGCACGTAAAGAAGTAATTACTGGCTAGCTTGTTCTTGCCTCTTTTGATTCCCCCTCTTCTCCTCCTGGTCACCTCTATCTCCCTCCTCCCTCTTCTCTACTCCATGTAACTCTGTGAACCTCTGTGGGTGTCCCTCACTGTGGAGAAACTTTTCATCTTTAACCTAGATGTTTTATCATCGGTGCTGTATACATGGAGAAGTCTTGAGGTTACTGTAAGAATAAGACTGAAAACCAGAGGCAGGAGGCTTAAGTCCAAATCCTGAGAACACCAGAGAACTCCTGAATCCAGGGAACATTAATCGACAGGAGCTCATCAAACGCCTCCATACCTACACTGAAACCAAGCACCACCCAAGGGCCAACAAGTTCGAGAGCAAGACATTCCACACAAATTCTCCAGCAACACAGGAACATAGCCCAGAGTTTCAATATACAGGCTGCCCAAAGTCACTCCAAATCCATTGACATCTCATAACTCATTGCTGGACATTTCATTGCACTCCAGAGAGATGAAATCCAGCTCCACCCACCAGAACACCGACACAAGCTTCTCTAACCAGGAAACCTTGACATTCCACCTGTAAAACCCCACCCACAGTGAGGAAACTCCACAATAAAAAGAACTCCACAAACTGCCAGAATACAGAAAGGCCACCCCAAACACAGCAATATAAACAAGATGAAGAGGCAGAGAAATACCCAGCAGGTAAAGGAACAGGATAAATGCCCACCAAACCAACCAAAAGAGGAAGAGATAGGGAATGTACCTGATAAAGAATTCCAAATAATGATAGTGAAAATGATCCAAAATCTTGAAATAAAAATGGAATCACAGATAAATAGCCTGGAGACAAGGATGGAGAAGCTGCAAGAAAGGTTTAACATGGACTTAGAAGAAATAAAAAAGAGTCAAAATATAATGAATAATGCAATAAATGAGATCAAAAGCACTCTGGAGGCAACAAAGAGTAGAATAACAGAGGCAGAAGATAGGATTAGTGATTTAGAAGATAGAATGGTAAAATTAAATGAATCAGAGAGGAAAAAAGAAAAACGAATTAAAAGAAATGAAGACAATCTCAGAGACCTCCAAGACAGTGTTAAACGCCCCAACATTCGAATCACAGGAGTCCCAGAAGAAGACAAAAAGAAAGACCATGACAAAATATTTGAGGAGATAATAGTTGAAAACTTCCAGAAAATGGGGAAGGAAATAATCACCCAAGTCCAAGAAACCCAGAGAGCCCCAAACAGGATAAACCCAAGGTTAAACACCCCAAGACACATATTAATCAAATTAACGAAGATCAAACACAAAGAACCAATATTAAAAGCAGCAAGGGAAAAACAACAAATAACACACAAGGGGACGACCATAAGGATAACAGCTGATCTTTCAATAGAAACTCTTCAGGCCAGGAGGGAATGGCAAGACATACTGAAAGTGATGAAAGAAAATAACCTACAGCCCAGATTACTGTACTCAGCAAGGATCTCATTCAAATATGAAGGAGAAATCAAAAGCTTTACAAACAAGCAAAAGCTGAGAGAATTCAGCACCATCAAACCAGCTCTCCAACAAATGCTAAAGGATATTCTCTAGACAGGAAACACAAAAAGGGTGTATAAACTTGAACCCAAAACAATAAAGTAAATGGCAACGGGATCATACTTATCAATAATTACCTTAAACGTAAATGGGTTGAATGCCCCAACCAAAAGACAAAGACTGGCTGAATGGATACAAAAACAAGACCCCTATATATGTTGTCTACAAGAGACCCACCTCAAAACAAGGGACACATACAGACTGAAAGTGAAGGGCTGGAAAAGATATTCCACGCAAATGGAGACCAAAAGAAAGCAGGAGTAGCAATACTCATATCAGATAAAATAGACTTTAAAACAAAGGCTGTGAAAAGAGACAAAAAAGGCCACTACATAATGATCAAAGGATCAATCTAAGAAGAAGATATAACAATTATAAATATATACGCACCCAACATAGGAGCACAATATGTAAGACAAATGCTAACAAGTATGAAAGAGGAAATTAACAATAACACAATAATAGTGGGAGACTTTCATACCCCCTCACACCTATGGATAGATCAACTAAACAGAAAATTAACAAAGAAATGCAAACTTTAAATGATACAATAGGCCAATTAGACCTAACTGATATCTATAAGACATTTCACCCCAAAACAATCAATTTCACCTTTTTGTCAAGCGCACATGGAACCTTCTCCAGGACAGATCACATCCTGGGCCATAAATCTAGCCTTGGTAAACTCAAAAAAATTGAAATCATTCCAAGCATCTTTTCTGACCACAATGCAGTAAGATTAGATCTCAATTACAAGAGAAAAACTATTAAAAATTCCAACATAAGGAGGCTGAACAACACGCTGCTGAATAACCAACAAATCACAGAAGAAATCAAAAATAAATCAAAATATGCATAGAAACAAATGAAAATGAAAACACAACAACCCAAAACCTGTGGGACACTGTAAAAGCAGTGCTAAGAGGAAAGTTCATAGCAATACAGGCATACCTCAAGAAACAAGAAAAAAGTCAAATAAATAACCTAACTCTACACCTAAAGCAACTAGAAAAGGAAGAAATGAAGAACCCCAGGGTTAGTAGAAGGAAAGAAATCTTAAAAATTAGGGCAGAAATAAATGCAAAAGAAACAAAAGAGACCATAGCAAAAATCAACAAAGCAAAAAGCTGGTTCTTTGAAAGGATAAATAAAATTGACAAACCATTAGCCAGACTCATCAAGAAACAAAGAGAGAAAAATCAAATCAATAAAATTAGAAATGAAAATGGAGAGATCACAACAGACAACACAGAAATACAAAGGATCATAAGAGACTA